>CM076573.1:612342186-612594454 GCA_034641835.2 Pinus albicaulis
TTCTCAGTTGCTTTGACAGCAAAGCACAGGTATTATGTGATCTTTGTTGATGATTTCTCTCGAAAGTGCTGGATCTTCTTCATGCAGAAGAAGAGCGATACATTCGCGAAGTTCTGTGAGTTTAAAGCACTGGTCGAGAAGGCGTCGGGGAAGAAGGTGATTGCTCTAAGGAGTGATAACGGTGGTGAATTCATCTCGGCTGAATTCAAGGAGTTCTGCAGCGCAGAAGGGATTCGGAGAGATCTCATCGCACCCCATAACCCACAGCAGAACGGGGTGGCTGAGCGGAAGAACAGAACGATCGTGGGTGCTGCACGGGCGATGTTGCATGATTAGGGCCTACCCCTTCACTTGTGGGCTGAGGCATGCAATACAGTAGTGTATGTGCAGAATCGTTGTCCTCACAAGGTTCTTGGCATGAGTACACCGGAGGAGGCTTATTCTGGCAAGAGGCCTGATATTTCCCATTTGCGGATTTTTGGTTCTACTGTCTACATGCATGTGACGAAGGATGCGAGAAGGAAGCTGGATCCAACTGCTGAGGTTGGAATATTTGTGGGGTACACTGATACACCTCACAACTATCGGGTGTATTTGTCAGACAGTCGCAAGACTATTATGCGACGGGATATAAAATTTCAGGAGGAGAAAGCCATGCAGTGTTCGCTTGAGAGGGAGCTACACTTGCATGCAGATGAGGAGCTGTTAGTTCCTAAGGAGGAGCTTCCGGATGTGGATCAGCCACAAGAGGAAGTTCAGGAGGTGGAAGAAACCACCCATGTGGCGCCAACCATCAGAGGGCGCATGCGCACTACAGAAGCTGAGCGACTGGCTCGAGATGCAGAGAAGGTTGTAGGACCACCTACAGCACAGCGCAGACAGAGGCAGTCACCGGATCGGTACATCATAACCCACAGCAGAACGGGGTGGCTGAGCGGAAGAACAGAACGATCGTGGGTGCTGCACGGGCGATGTTGCATGATCAGGGCCTACCCCTTCACTTGTGGGCTGAGGCATGCAATACAAGAGTGTATGTGCAGAACCGTTGTCCTCACAAGGTTCTTGGCATGAGTACACCGGAGGAGGCTTATTCTGGCAAGAGGCCTGATATTTCCCATTTGCGGATCTTTGGTTCTCCTGTCTACATGCATGTGACGAAGGATGCGAGAAGGAAGCTGGATCCAACTGCCGAGGTTGGAATATTTGTGGGGTACACTGATACACCTCACAACTATCGGGTGTATTTTTCAGACAGTCGCAAGACTGTTGTGCGACGGGATATAAAATTTCAGGAGGAGAAAGCCATGCAGTGTTCGCCTGAGAGGGAGCTACACTTGCATGCAGATGAGGAGCTGTTAGTTCCTAAGGAGGAGCTTCCGGATGTGGATCAGCCACAAGAGGAGGTTCAGGAGGTGGAAGAAACCACCCATGCAACGCCAACCATCAAAGGGCGCATGCGCACTACAGAAGCTGAGCGACTGGCTCGAGATGCAGAGAAGGTTGTAGGACCACCTACAGCACAGCGCAGACAGAGGCAGTCACCGGATCGGTACACTGGATACATGGCTCTTGTGAGTCAATGTGTTGTGACAGAGCCATCCTCTTTTGAGGAAGCTGTGGAGGAACCCGCATGGGCTGATGCCATGATCGAAGAATATGATTCGATCGTCAGGAACAGTGCATGGGAGATTGTCCCAAGACCGGTGGGAAAATCAGTGGTGGGTTCGCGATGGATCTACAAGGTGAAGCAGGCGGCTGATGGGAGTGTGGAGAAGTACAAGGCGAGATTTGTCACCCGTGGCTTTTCACAGATCGAGGGGATCGATTATGAGGAGACTTTTGCACCTGTCGCAAGGTACTCTTCCATACGGACGATCCTTGCTCTCTCAGCGTAGATGGGGTGGCACATTCATCAGATGGATGTGAAGACTGCATTCCTCAACGGAGTCATTGAGGAGGAGGTGTAAATAGAGCAGCCTGAAGGTTTCGAGATCTTCAGCAGTGAGTTGCATGTGTGCCGACTCAAGAGAGCACTGTACGGGCTGAAGCAAGCACCTCGTGCTTGGTACACTCGGATAGACAGCTACTTCACCGGGCTTGGATTCTCCAAGAGTGAGGCGGATCCTAACCCGTACCAGATTGTGGTGGAGGGGAAGCTGTTGATCATCGTACTGTATGTAGATGATCTGATTTTGACTGGCGATGAGCAGTTGATACTTTCATGCAAGGAGGATCTTGTACGAGAGTTTGAGATGAAGGACTTGGGCATCCTTCATTATTTCCTGGGATTGGAGGTTTGGCAGCGCAGCGGAGGACTGTTTGTTTCTCAGGGCAAGTATGCCCGGGAGATTCTGGAGAGGTTCAACATGCAAGGCTGCAAGCCTGTTGACACTCCTCTTCCGGGTGGTTGGAGGAAGGAGGATGCTACTTCAGCGGAGGTAGTGGATGCCACTGTCTATCGACAGTTGGTGGGGTCGCTTATGTATCTGGTCAATACACGACCCGATATATGCTATGCAGTTAACCAGCTTTCGCAAGCTATGGTTAAGCCTACCAAGATCTTTTGGAAGGCGGGAAAGCATGTATTGTGCTATATTAGAGGCACATCGGGATATGGTCTATGGTACAGACAGGAGGATGGAGCGAAGCTTTCTGGCTTCACTGATGCAGATTGGGCAGGGAGTCCAACGGACCGGAAGAGCACTTCGGGAGGAGTTTTCAGCATTGGGTCGACAGCAGTTTCCTGGTACAGCAGGAAGCAGAGATCCGTGGCACTCAGTTCAGCAGAGGCCGAGTACATGGCAGCTAGCTTGGCTGCATACGAGGCTATTTGGATGAGGAAGATCCTCGCAGGTTTGTTCAGGTTGCATTTGGAGCCTACAGTGATCTACCATGATAACCAGAGCTGCATCAAGCTCTCGGCTAATCCAATATTTCATGATAGGTCCAAACACATCGACATCAGGTACCATCATATCAGAGATTGTGTTCAGCGGAGAATCATGATGCTTTCATATGTTCCCACGGAGGATCAAGATGCCGACATCCTGACGAAGGCGCTCACCAGGAGCAAGTTCGAATTCCATAGAGGCAGGATAGGGGTTGCAGATAATCCATATCTTGCTGAGAGGGAGTGTTGAAAATGCAGCAAGATGATGGAACTTAGTGAAATGAAGTCGCCTTCACTAAGTGGGCCTACAGGCAATTTCTGGCGCAAAGTCTATTTTTAGACTATGTCTATTTTTAGACATATGGAGCATGGTCCAGGGGTTGCAGTGTGTTATTCTTGGAGTATTGGTCATGTTGCTAAAAATATATGGACCTCTATTTTTTGACCTATAGGTCGATAGGTCGAAGTCTATTTTTAGACTGCCTATCCTAAAAATAGGGAAGTCAAATATTATTTACCCTTAATAATATTTGGACTATAAACTTCAGTTTACTCTCTTGGAGCACTTGAGTTAGAGCCTTGGAAGTGGCTCATGCATCTGACAGAGGAATTACACTATTCCCAAGGGTTTGGTGAGCACATGCATGGTTGACTTCAGTTAGGACTTCAGTGGCAGAAGTTTGGTGGAGTTAATGAGACAGCTAGTGGAGTTTTGTTCGGTTTAACTTAGTTGAACTAGTTGAGATTAGTTTAACTAGCTAATCAACTAGTAATGAGTGGAGTGAATTAAATATTATTTAATTCATTAATTTGTAACTCATTATTCAACTCAAGAACACATCAGTTCACTACAGTGCATGATCAGTTCAGTGGAGACCAGTGAAAGAGGTAGATGAAAGGGTGGAGTTAGCTATCAGTGGCGACATCAGTTGTGCATGAGATTTGCACCACACTTGGAGGAATTTCCCATGATGATTGCGTTGTCAAGCCAAGGATATTCGAACCTTGGATATCTATATAGACAGGCCTGGATTGCGCAATAGAGGCAAGGCAATTGGCGGTGAGTTTTGAACCAGTAACCTGTTCAAAACTGAGCTAGTTTGTGTGTAACTTCATGAGAAAGTACCGAGTACTTGTGAGGAGTATTGTACTGAGTTTGTTACATGATTTCTCCATTATAATATACACAATAGCTGCGGGGTTTTCAGCTATAAGATTTCCCCATACATACCGTGTTAATGTGTATGATGAATTGATGTGCTATCGCTTGTTTTATTTCCGCATGTGTGATGATCTGAGTGGAAGAGATTATGTGTTGCATATAAATTCGAATTGTATGTGATCAGGATAGTCTCGGTGGATAATTAATCATTATTCAGCAAATTTCTACACTTAAAAGTTAAAAAAAAAAATCTTGTGTGTCGTTGAGTCGCAGTGTGTCTAAACACCATAATGCATCCATAGATTGCTTCACATGTGCATTTATTTCATACTTTTATGTGTGCATCTTCAAGCTTCGAACGTCTTGGTATGTTGTGTATTATATTTCCTTTTTTTGTTATGCTTTAGTATATTTCTTTATATGTACTCCTTAGCTTACATAGGCCATTAGATGTGTTGCTCATTACACTGGAAGTTTAGTTTTATGTAAGTCTAGCCTATTCCCCATCATGTTAGGAGTAGGAGTAGTTGTTTTTCATTTTACTTTTTTTATCTTATTTTGATTTACTTTCTGCTCCACCCCTTCCTTTTCATTCTTTTCAAGTCATAGGATAGGTTCTGCATGAGACTGTGTTCGGTTTCTGAAGCAAGCATGGTGAAGTCCAAGAGGAAGTTGTGCTACTATCATTTCTTGGCTATATGTTTATTCCCTCTCTTTTGCGTGAATATTGAATTCTTTTATTCAATGATACTCTGATGTAAAATGTGTTCTTTTTCAGAGAAAACCACAGTGGAACCACAATGCTTGAATCTATAACTAGTACTGCCTACTCTAGTCGACCTTGAATAATTTTTGGTTATTCCTTTTCAACTAAGTCGAGTAGAGCAAGGAGTGGAGGAAAATATTAACAAGTGTGTCAGATGTATAAATAAATATCCTTCTTTGAAGGGACAACCTATTATTCTCCTAATAAGTCAGGATCCCTCTTCCGTCCCATGAAATAAATCATTTCCCTTACACAGTTCTATGAAAAAAAAATTGAAAAAATGAAAGAAAGAAATAAACGAAGAAAGAACAAAAAGGCTTCCTACACAGGGAGGTGAAGCAAGAAACTCCATCAAGGTATTGTACAAGATCACTAGAAACAGAGAGATGTTTGTGCTCCTAAAGTGACTATGTTGAGGTACTGTCCAGGCCTATTGGCAACAAAGAAACACCAGAGATGAACACTAAGACTCTGACATTTATTTTTCTTTTGTATATATATACTCTTCATACCCAATTGAAACAACTCAGTTTGACTTGGCTTGGTTTAGTGTGTCATCGATGAAGAGAATTGTAGGGACTATATCTTTAACTCAAGCAAAGTAAATAATATACGATGATCAATGAATCGAACGATACTTCCTAGAGTGTTAGACCTGTTTTGCATGAGAAAAGACGCATACTGAGAGCTAGATTTTTACTAGTGTGTCACCAAGTTTTGTAGCCGCTACAACCACCCTCCAAAAATTTTCCTATGCTTTCATTTTGGAGCCTTTTGTTCTGTCCACAAGAGTTTATCTTTTATTATCATCAAGTATACATGATGTGATCAAGACTTATTCTTTTTATATGTGCTTGTGGTTGCTTTTTTTCATACTTATCTAATCTTTTTGAGTCACAAGCTAACCTTCTGACTTGACCTTACAGCAGTTTTTGGCTTGCCTCTAGAAACTACGCAATCCATGAGGGAAAGCCAACCTTAATGATGGAAACTACGCAATCCATAATGGAAACTCAACCTTGAGATTGAGAATTGTGCATTCATGGATGGTAGACCAACACTAAGCTCATAAACTGCGCAATCCATTCCTTGAGATCAAAAACTGCGCAATGCATTGAGTCGGGAAGTTGTCAAGTTCCCCAGAATTACGTGATCCTTCTCGGCAGTGTGCATGGTAAGCGTTAACACTGGAAAATCGTACATGTAGAATACATTAGAAAATTTCAAGTTGAAGGTACAAATAAAGATTTACATGGAAGAAATACATTAGAGGAGCTAAAAATTTAATTTTTCCTAAGGTCAGCAGTCAAATGTTTTGGACCGCGCACATGAAGCACTAGCCTTGCACGCGCATTGCGGAATTTTCTTCGATAGCTGCAAAGAGCACGATTATCCCTCCAATAGTCACGAGGTCCTAGAGAATGTGGAATGTCACCATCCGAGACCACTTGGAACACTTGGAGAAAAATATTCTCACTCAAGCTAACCAAGTGCAGTCGTCTTTGAGCCACCTTGAGGCTTTAGTGCAACACACAAAGGAATCATACCCCCACTCTTGTGTCACCATCCATCTTGGATCAAGGGAGGGAGGGGAAATTTGAAACTTTTCTATAAAATCCAACCATGGGAAGAGAAATGGGAGACACATTGTTATGTTGGCCAAATTTCTCATCAACAAACTAGCTTGTGTTGTCCAGCAACAACAGGATTTGAAGGATTCAGTTGTTGGTCATCCAACACCTCAATCCAATAGAGAAGAGTTCACCACATGTCTATTAATCTACCGTTAGAGGAAATTTTAGCCTAAAAGTGCCCATGAAATTTTCACGTAATTTCCATGTCATAATATGTAAACCATTGAAAATTCTTTAAATTTAAAAAGAGGTACATGTAAATATTTTGGAGGGAAAAGAAGAAAAGCTACGTTTTTTAATTGTATTTTTGGCTTATCTCTTTATAGGTTTACTCAAATTTCATGTGTAGACACTCCTTGGATGTGGAATTAAATTTTTCATTCAAAGAGTACCCATCGTGCATATTTTTGTGAAGAACCACATTGATAAAAATTGAAGATACATTAAAAATTGTGTTCAACACACTTTTTAATGTATCTTCAATTTTTATCAATGTGGTTCTTCACAAAAATATGCACGATGGGTACTCTTTGAATGAAAAATTTAATTCCACATCCAAGGAGTGTCTACACATGAAATTTGAGTAAACCTATAAGGAGATAAGCCAAAAATAAAAATAAAAAAAATTTCTTCTTTTCCCTCCAAAATTCATAACTATTATTTTATTATTTTAAGTGTTATTTTATTATTTTTCCTTAGGAGGCCACTTTTTGGCTGAAATTTCCTCTAATGCATCCTTTGAGAGGGAAGAGAGGCTTGCTAAAAACTTGAGGGGAAGAGACCCCCTTGTCTTGGATATTAGAGCTTCGTAGCTCGAAGGATCCACTACAAAAGATTTATCATTCTATCTTCTACTACTACCAGTACCTAATAAAGGGAGAAAGCTCTCCATTATTGAGTTATTAGTGTGTTTACTCTATTGAGTTTGTTTCTTGTGTATGTTGTTTTGTTTTTGTTTCATTGTTTATGTAGCATGTTATGTTTCCATTTAACTTAGCTTATTACATGTTGAACTTGTTCCACTAACGTTTGACAAACCTCTTTGACTTGCGACTTGCTTTTAGGTAAGGATCCTCCCTACTAAGCATAGTGTATTTCATCCACCCATGCGCTGAATGCACTACCACAATAAGTTTCCTGAAAAAGATAAAAAGCAAAAATAAAAAAGTGAAAAAGCATCCCTAGAAAACAAGGATTCATTATTAGCTTCCTCAAGGTGGAACAGTAGCTATTTTAGAAAATACACCAGGTGTCACTTTTTCCTTTATTTTAGGCATGTGTGTCGTAAACCCTAATCTGATCAAATATATTTAATTGACGCCTCTAGATCTCATTTGTACATTCGATCTTGGAGCTCTAGCATTCCCAATGAGATTACTAGGAGCCTTTGGTCTAGTTTGCGTCACTTTTCTGGGTGAGTTTTTCTTTTGTCATCTTTTGCCGCTTTTTCCGCTGCCTTTTTTGGTTTTACTTCTGTGAGTGTTGTCTTGATTGTTTATCTTCATGGTTGTTGGAATTTTAACTTATATTAGCTTGTAGAATTGTTGGTTCAGTTTTTCGCTCGCCTTTTATAAGTGTCACATTAGTTTTCTTTTTCTTGCACACTAGTAATCGTTGTTTTGGCGACTCTCCTCGCATATTTGTTTTTCCTTCCATTTTTTCATTTTCTGAAATTGATTCATGGCGATATATACATAATTAGTCATATTTACACTTTAACTTGCATTATCTCTTAGATCTACTTGTTTCCCACACCCTCACCGCGTAGATCTACACTTCACTTGGCAATGCGTTTCCTTTATGAGCTCAGCATTATGCAAGTATGAGGCTCAAGCTGAGAGATTTTCCTCTAAGACTACGTAATACATAATACATTTTTGCACAACTGTGAATTGTGCAGTCTAAGGGCTCAGTCCTTCCACCTTGGAAATTGAGACTATGCATTGTGCAATCTCTCCCTCTCACTTCCCAGGATGAACTACACATTGTGTAGTCTCAAGCCTCAGGTTGCATCACTCGCTGTTGAGATTGTGCAATGCAGAATTCCCTCAACTAGCCTCCCTCCCTTGACCATGAAAATTACGCAATATCTCTCATCATTTCATTGGTTTACTGCCTGATCTATCTTTGAAAGTGGATTTACGAAAGTTAATTGATTCTTTCCATGAGTGTCTTTTCCCTCCCGCGGTTATCACAGTTGTTGAGCATTTATCTCCAGAAATCACTGTTACCATGACACCCAAGAGATTTTCTTCAAAGGATACCACAGAGAGCAGTACCGGTGAATCAGTTGAGAGTATGCAAGTAAACTTTCCAATGTATTCAGATACTCGATTGTTTGTGGAAAAGGAATCAGATCTTACATGGCAGAAAGTGAACGAATATATTTTAGCAAAGAGCTTGAAGGTAGATCTAAAGGACCGATAGGTATATTTCAGTGTTCAATGGTCGGGATTACACATGGTTGCATGTAGATATCCATCCTTCCCATGTGTAGATGTTATCAGTTAGATTGTCTCTCATATTGATGTGAATACTATGACTTTTATCAATGCCAACATACAAAATCTTGCTATTTTCTCGTAGAAGATTATTTTCTTATGTACCATTTTCTCGATCCAGAAACACTCATGGGTTCATAATTACAAGCCACCAACAACTATCTAAGCATGAAGAACATTGTTTAAGGATGGGTGAAAGAGCCATAAAAATTTTGACATACACCCACCAACACATACAAGACAAAGTCTCTTAGGAGGGCCTATCATCTCTTGATTATCCTAGCTTGCAGAATCTACCATAGAAAAGAACAGATACCATTCCTAAAGGGTGGGCAGTCTTATTAAACTAGGTCGTGAACTAGGGGAAGTTGTTAAAATGGTTAGAATTATTGGCTCGATAGTTAAGATCCCATGTAGCAAACACCCGAAATCCTCCCAAGGGTGGGCAAGAAAGATTCTACATGTCTGCATATTTACTGGATGCAATTTGTGCACATAATGCATTTCCTGGCATGGACTAGATTTGGACACCTAGAGACCCTGCCGTGTACATCCAATGTAGACTGATCTTGGATTGCATCCATTGAGGAGTAATGGAGAAGTTAATTGACCACTTCCTCATTCCACTGTACAAGATGATATTTTAGTAATAACCACCTTGCATGTCACGTGGGGCAATGGAAGCAGTAGTGAAGATAGAAGATTGGTTTTCCTCACCAGATGGCACCTTCCTTAGAGTGTTCGGTGGTCAGAAGTTGCCGCATATTTTTCCAATGTATGCCACCGATAACCTTGTCATGCAAGAAGTTTCATATCATCTCTCCACGGGGTTATCGATAGCTTTTCACACGAAGAAGAAGGCACCTTGGCCAACTCTTCCTATGAAAATCTGATTTTAGGAGATCAAGAACTTGAAAGTCCTAAATAGAGAAGGAAGGTGATAGAGAATTTTGCATTCGATACTCAAGACTTTAATCTGTACGATCCTCGTAGTATTTGAAAAGACCACTATGCGAGAATTCACTTCCAATGGATCAATGAGACATTTCATTGGTCAGAGGAGGATCCATGGAATAATTGTTATAATGCCTCCAAATCCAACAAGCCAGTCAATTTTGTAGGGACTTCACGGGTGACTCCATAGAAGGAAGTTACGCTGGAAGTAGTGCCAGCATAAGGGAGAAACACTACGAAGGATAAGGGAAAGAGAAAGGTTGCTTGTAGTCCAGGGGGAGAATGGAGCCACAAGATGAAATCAGATCTAGCTGTTGAGATTCAACAAGATGATGAGCTTAGTGAAAAGAGTCGCCTTCACTAAGTGGGCTCGCAGGCTTTTTTTGACGCAAGTCTATTTTTAGACATGACGATCATATTTCAGAAGTTGCAGGATGCTATTTGTGGATGGTTGATCAAGTTGGAAAAATAGATGAAATTTTATTTTTAGAATATTGGGCGAAGTCTATTTATATATCGTCAATCTAAAAATAGATGCATGTCGATTATTATTAGCTCTTAATAATAATCAGACTCTAAACAACAACTTATTCTCTTGGAGCACTTCAGTTCAGTGCACAAATGTGGCACATCAGCTGAAAAAAGGAATTACGCAATTCCCAAGAGTTTACTGGAGCTAATGCATGGAGGACTCAGTTAGAACTCAAGTGGCAGAGTTATGACACAGTTGGAAGAAGTAGTTATGGAGTTGTATTTAGTTTAACTCAGTTAGACTCAGTTGAGCTAGTTGTATCTAGTCTAACTGATTGATACACTAGTGAGAGTGGAGTGAATTAATTAGTTAATTAATTAACAAATAATAACTCATTAATCGACTGAACAATACAGCAGTTAACTACAGTGCATGGTAGTTTCAGTGGAGACCAGTGGAGAGATAGGTGAAAGGGCAAGATAGACTATCTGTTGTGACTATTAGTGATGCATTGATTGCATCACACACAAATTGGAGATGCCAATGAGGATTTCACAGTCAATCCAAGAGTAATCTGAATTCATTCAGAGCTATTCTTTAGCAGGGATTGCGCAGTGGAGGCAGGCTAGCAGGAGGTAAATATCGGTGCATGGATTTGCAAGATTGGCCCTGACTAGTGTATGACGATTGTACTGTAATGAGAGCTTGTGATAAGCTTTGTATGTTTGTATGATATTTTCATATGATCTCCATGTTACATAATATATAGTTGGGGTTTTCAACTTCAGGCTTTCTCGGTTAAAAACTGTGTTATGTGCGATTGATTATTTTTGTTTATACTTCACATGTGTGTGCAATTAAATTTTCCACAAAAGATTAACAAGTGGAATAGATTTAGTATCTTGCATAAAGTTAAATAGTGTGAGATCAAGTGGCTCTAGGACATATGCATGCTTAGTGCATATAATTTCTACACTAGCTATTATGAAAGTGGCTTTGGTAGCAAAGGCAAGGAGGAAACATAGGATGCAAGGAGTAGAACGGAGGAAGAGGGAAGAGCATAGGAGATTGGAGGAAGAAAAAAAGAAGAAATAACAAGAAGAGAAGAAGAAGCAGGAAGAAGAAGAGAGGTGAAGCACAATAGCAGAAGAAAAAATGCAGAAGCAAGTTGAAGAACAAGAATAGAACCGACAAATAGAGGAGGAGAGCGAACATATGTAGGATACAAAGTTTTCTCAACAAAATGAATATTTGATAGAGATCGATGACATGGAGGCAGAATCACAGCCACATAATCGAGATTTCGATCTGATGCAAAGTACACAACCAGTCATCATTCAGTCTCCACCACCTCTAGCAGCAGAGTTAGCTCTAGGAGAGGAAGAGGAAGTTGTTCCTCTTGATGATGATATGGTAATGTACATGTAAAATCTATCATACAATGAAATTCAAAAGAATATTGTACAAGCACGTAGGAATCATTTTCTGAATTACCTCGCACCGCTTGCATTTATTAGAGAAAGAGTGATTGTGGTAAACACCAGGAATAATCCTGATGCCATTGCCGCAGCCAACTTGACCTTCACAGGTGCAACAAAGTAAAACACTGAGTATTTTATGGCCAAGAATAAGAAATTGGAAAATAACTTGTAGGATGTTAGGAAAGAGGTAGAACAACTCAACACAACAACTAAGAATGAAGCTATCACATAGGTCCATCTATAGGAAATGAAGGCAATGATACTTGGTGAAGTATCGACACTTGGAAAGACCATTTCAAATCTTTATGAGGAGCTTGTTACCATGCATAAGGAAGTTTTCCCCTGCATGGATTGTAGCACAAATGTAAATAATTTGTCAAAACTCTTAGGAATGTACAAGTTGTCTTCGTTTCCATGCATGAATGGTCAATGTGATACAAAAGGGCACCGCTTGACTTGTGAAAGTAAAGAAAGAAAGAGGCAGAGTTGTAGAAAGAAAGAGTCTGGATGTTGGTCCATAACAACAAATATCTTTCCCCGTTCATTGGTATAATTCAAGCCTTGTATGCACGATTATACAATAGCCTAGATTTCTTGGTGAACTCACACATGATCCCATCAGTTGGCCCACTCACGAAAGCCAAACCCAGGAACTAGGTCAGGCAAGAGATCGAACAACACTTGGAGGAGCTTAGACATATTTCCACCCAGGAATATTTGGATTTGAACAAAAAAAACATGCATAAGTACATCGGTGGTCCTATGCAAGTGAACACAATGTTATTCCTGCTCTAGAAGGAAGTTCAACCTTGTTCCAAATCATTGTACCTAGATTCCATGGAGGCTATAGTTCACTTCCATCCAAACACCATCACACAGTTTGGGGACGTCATTGCACAATACTAATGTTGGCACTGATACGTGACCAAAAGACATCAATTCGAAGTTGTTGAACTATAGTTTCCCCAAACTCAAGTATGATAGTGTTTTGTCTTGTTAGGACGTCTAGTGGCTCTACCCTATTTTGGCTTATATGGGTATGAGTGTATTATAATATTCTTGTGTAAATAATTTCTAAGTGAAATTCCAAATGTCAATTTTGGAATGTGAAGTGTCATGATGTAATGTAAGTGAATAGTCATTTGTAAAGAAGTTGAAGATTCATGAGGGAAGCCCAATAGTCACAAAGAGGAATGTGAAGAGTCAACTGTTTTGTTATAAATACATCCTCATAACTCATGTAAAGGATTTTTGGGAGCCAAGATTTTGGATAGACAGGCTTAGAATCATAAGCTTGGGATTTTGTGAGAGCCTTGGCTTCTCCCTAGCGTAGAGGGAGTATATTTCTTTGGAGGAGAAGGTGATGTTGACTTCATGTTCCACCATTGGGGCTAGTGGTTTGTCAATGGTATATGTACGATTGGAACCTTTTCTTTAGTAAAATCTCAGATCTGACACGTTTTCATGCATATGTTGTGAATATAGTAGGACTATTCTTGTTGTACTTGCAATGTATGTTATTTAACTTACGCTTATGCTTATGAACTATTTCGTTTGCATTGGTACGAATCTTATTGAATTTGTTGTTGTATTATTTCATCATTGTTAACTTGTGAACTATTTCACATATTAGCTTGTGATGTCTTTATGCTCGTGTGTCACTTTCAAGCTACGTACTATTACAGACTTCTAAGGGGCTCACTCATTTTCCCTTCGTGTGTTAGAACCTTCATGCATCACACTTGAATTTCCGTAGGGTCACATGCTTGCTCTCACCAAAGTCACCATACATCACTCTATGTGCTATTGTAACCAAGGCATATCATTAACACCCATTGCATTGGAAACCGGGTGATATTCCGAATAGGACTCCTACACCAAATAGTGTGAAATCTAATTAAGACTTCATATTGAGGAGATCCCCTAAATGTTAGTGAATCCAACACTGTCAACAAAACCTTAAACATATTTACAAGATTTAGTTATTGTAGCAGAGTATACACTTTTACCTCATTATTGGTTATTAATTTGAGACCCAAACATAAGAATAAACTTTTATTCTCTAATAATTATAAATAAATTTATATCAATCCTATTTTAAATAAATTAAATATAAATAAAATATATATATATATGTTTTGTTATTAATAAATTAGTTTTTAAATTCAATCTATATTTTATATAAAAAAAATATTTCTCATTTGAATTTAATGTGTTATTTGAATAAGTATTATACCTTTTAAAATAAAAAATGTTAAAATATTTATATCATACTAAAATATAATTATATTTTAATTTTCAAATGTAACAATAAACTCTCAAATTGTTTAGTTAAACATTATTGTCAAAACGCCACGGGAATATTTACATGTTGATCACTTCTAAACACGTGTTTTACGAAAACCATGTGGTCTTATAATGAGTGAAAAGATTAAAAAATGGAGTTGAATATGTTATTTTTTTGGAGTTTATGTTTTGGAGTTTCGGGATTTTTTTGGCCAAATTTTAATTTTTGTTGTTTAAAATGGTTTTTGATTATATATAAAGCAATACAGATTTTAGACATTAAATCTGAAAAATATATCAAAAAACTATTTAAAATATATTTAAATTCACTAGATGCGAAAATTGAAGTTAAGAGTGATTAAATATTTAGTTCAAAATATGTAATATAAGGATATATTTTAAATGTAAAGTGTTTCACTTCATATTTGTGCTTTACATTTTTATGAAATTATCAGTTATAATTTGCTATTTTATAGTATTAACAAGTTTGAAATATATATATATATATATATATATATATATATATATATATATATGTATATATATATATATATATATATATATATATATATATATATATAACAATGATTTGAGGAAGAAGAAATAAGTGGTGACTAGGGTTTTTGCAATTTGCTGATCTATGGTGAATTCTAGTGATTCAAAGAAGAAAATTGTTTCTATTGAAGGAATGACAACTCAGGCCACAACTTTGTATAGTGTGACGCTGAAACATTACTTTGTTCTTTTGGTTGTCTAGGAAGCTCCAACCATTAATATTCTCGTGGAAAATGATGTCTTTTTTCTTTTTCTTCTTTCTTTTTCTTTTCTTTTCTTTTCCTTTTTTTCTTTTTCAGTATAGGGTTTGGTATGCAGATTCAATGGGTTATGACCGTGATTGTTCGATCTCCACAAATGGATCTATGAAACATGGAAACCCCTATTGATGGTTGTTGTATCCTTTTGATAATATTGAAGATAAACATAATATGTGTGAATCTGGGCCCTGGCTTTGGGGCAACACTAGCATTTTTATGCAACCCCGGTCTCCTACCTTTGATTCAATAATGACATTAATATCCACGACTCTTGTTTGGGTAAGGCTTCTGAATCTTCACCTACATTTTTTGAACCTCACAGTGTTATCTTCCATTGGTTATGCATTAGGTAAGCTTTTTTGTTGCAGCCCAGAAGCAAACTCTTTTTTATAAAACCACTTATGCTCAAATATGTGTTGAGATGGAGTTCAACAAGGGTTTTCCTACTGAGATTAATTTGACAACTCTAAACAATGTGTGGTCTCAAAAAATTGATTATGAAAATGTTATCATTTTGAGGTGGAGCATGCTATGAAATAAGGAATGTGATAAAAAATTGACCAAAGAGCTTGCGGAATAAAAAAGCCTAGAAAAATAACCAAAGGCCTATACGGTGGGAAGGAGCTTAGACCAAACATTGCACAGTATATAAAGTGTTGGGTTAGGGTACCCTAGGGTCAATTTTTTAGTACATTTTTGGTTAAATTTTGTTAAAATGTGATGCGCACATAAATTCAAGGAGCTTTGGGGTGGGTCCAAGTTCCTTTATCATTGTAATGGGAAAGGGAAAACATGGGGCTCAAACCACAGTTTGAGACCATGGTATTTGTGCATGTTAGTCCTACAAATATGTATGAGTTGAGTCAAATTGAATATGAAGAATCAGAAATTTATTTTATGTGAATGTGATCTGAGGAAAAATCTGTGTTAGTCTGGGTTGGATAGGCTCTTATTGGTTGTGTGCACGGAGACCTAGTCCTTAGCCGTGTGCAAGGGCCATGTTGTTATGTGCGTAGGAGAATATTATTGATCTGATTGAAGACCTATTAATAAAGAGAATACTTTGATGAATTTCGATCTACGTTGGTGATTTCTATGCTTATGTGTTAATGCATTGATTTACTTATAGATTTGTTGTTGTTATTGAATGTGTATTTATCTGAAGTTACGATTCCTGTATTCACACAAGTATTTCATGATCGGTTAGGATTTATATTAAAGGATAGATATTTGTACTTGTGCAAGGGTTATTTCAGTTTCTATTGAGTTATCTCTATAAGGGTAATTGTCTATTTTGCGCAAATTGTATTAAGTTAAGGGTTTCATCTAAATTGCGTTAAGGAAGTCCTTGCGCAGGGCAGTAATCATTAGATCTTTTAAGAAGGGATACGACCCACATCATACACTTCCTCAGGGTGCGGAAACCTATTTCCAACACCCCTCATACTGCTTCAGGTGAGACTTTGTCTGCACAAGCATATCACTGCCGAAAGGGCTAGTAGTTGGAGGGTTTTTTTTGTTGTGCAAAACACTCTTGATCTGGGAGAGGACCCCTTAAGCCGACATAAATAAGAAGAGCCTTAGGGTAAGAAAGAATCAAATGAAAAATGGTAAGAAGTTATTGTTAATGAAGATTCACCCAAGCAAACAGAAACTAACTAGGAAGGAATGCACGAGGACCCATCGGATCATAGGGAAATTTTGAGGTCTAAAACGGGCCTCCTAAAAAAAATGTACAAAAAAAATAAACTTTATAAGAAACTATAGGATTCAAGATGATGATGTCAACCATGGGGGATGATTCGCATTTTTTTAACTAAAAGGGTAAAAAGATTAAAAAATAATAAACTTAATAAAACTACTTTTTCAACTCCTATTTTCAACTTATCTCCCAAATTTTTACTCAAATTTCGAATGCGAGTACTCGTTGGATGCAAAATTTAATTTCTCATCCAAGGAGTACCCATATTGCATACTTTCGATGGATCCTGCTACATGGAAAATGAAAAATACATGAAAAAACATGATTGCAATCATGTTTTTCATGTATTTCTCTTTTTTCCTATAGCAGGACCTATCGAAAGTATGCAACATAGGTGCTCCTTGGATGAGGAATTAAATTTTGCATCCAATGAGTACTCCCACTCGAAATTTGAGTAGAAACTTTGGGAGATAAGTTGAAAATACGAGTTGAATAAATAGTTTTTTCTTTTTTCCCTCTAAAATTTGATGATGTAATCAAATCTTATTTTATTATTTCCACTATTATTTTATAATTTCCTTAGGAGGCCAATTTTAGACCTCAAAATTCCCCTAATATCAACAACTACAAGAGTGCAACAAACCCCATCGAAAACCAGATCTCCTCTAAATCCCCAAGAAAAAAAGCTAGAAAAGCAACTTCTTGGGCAGACCAGGAACACAAGGAAGAAGTTGAAGACAACAATGCTCATTCATCAAAGGGTGATCCATCAGATGCAAAAACAAATGCGGATGATTAAAGTGGGGAAGAAAGGAAAAAATATTTCACCAAGAAAAATTATAAGTCAATTAAACTTAAATCAAAAGGAGTGGAAAATGGAATGTAAATGTGTTTTGATTTTAGGAGTATTTTGGAAAAAATTTAGTCAGAATGAGACTAAAATTTTTGTTTCATGGGGTAATCACTCGAGGGATTCGGTTGACCCTCTGTGCTTAATCTCAAACTATCAAGGAATATTGGCACTTTTGAATAAATGTCATGGTTTTGGGTCAAAACCTAACTTTTTTTTGTATAAACTCTCATACTCGTTTCTTTGAAAAAACAAGTTGTTTCTTTGAAAAAACAAGTAATAATAATAATAATTGTAATTTATTTTTTTCTTTTCTTACGATAAGGGATTTACTTTTACACAATAATTTGATTAATAAAGTTGATTTAATTATACATATTCTATCATTTTCTTGGTTTAGACCTATAATTTCATAGGAAGAAATATATATTATTTATCATCATCTCACTCAAGCTTAGAAATATAAAAAACTAAGTTTTATGTTAATGGATATTAATTATCATCATATATTTAAAATTTCACATAAATATTGTTGTACTCCCAAGTCACTGTGTTCAAAGGAAACTCGTTGTTATCAGGTAGCTTCTCGTGGACTCCCTTTCCCATTGTCAACCTCTCAGTATATGTAGCGATTCCACAACTTTTTACCATAATGCCACATAGAGGACACTCCTCCATTGGTCGTGGTAGCTCTATTCAAGTCCACTGTGCTACACCAGGGCCAAAGCCAATGCTTAAGCCTTCATACAAGATAGTGGGAGTGCACAACGTAGTTAGCTTGAGAAGAAATTGAGGTGGAAAAACGTGAAGCCAAGATCAAGTGTTATTTTTTATTTGACACAAAAGTGGTGAACAATATTGCATAGTGGATACGAGATATAGAGCGTAGTAGATCAAGGAAAGCACAATATATCTAGAATGTTGACTTATATTGGCAAGTAAAAACACTAATGGGTAAAGAATGGTTGAACATAATGAGGCTTAGGAAAAATTCTCCTTTGTATTGATGCTTTGCAGTAACAAGTTAATATACTAGATATAGAAGTCTTAATTCTAGGTAAGAAACTAGCCAACTTAGAATTCAATAGTAGTGAATAGGTAGACCAAGTTCCTACCCCCACCCAGGTGGACTCCCACATAGGCCAATGAGGATGCACATCACTTTTTTAAGTTCTATAAACTTACACAATTGTTCCTAGTTTTTGTTCTATTTATTTCGTATTGACTCAATTATAAGGCTGGGATCATCACCCTATTGGGGGTTATTTTTTGTACTAGGTGGTTGTTTATTGATCACATAAAAGTATATGGAGACTCTAAAGTGGTCATTAATTGGGTGTTGAGGAAAATAAAATTTGATTCGCCCATACTTATTAATTAGATGAAACGTATTAACATGTTGATTGATGTTTTTCCAATCTTAACTTTTGAACATATCTACAGGGAGCAAAATATTGTTAGAGACGCTTTATCAAAACAAGGTTGCAATAGTCCTCATGGAGTGATCACTTACACAACTTTCTACCATGACTTTCTTCATAAAACTAGAAATATTCCATAAATATAAAATAATAATGCTAAAATAAAAATGTATCTTTTTGAAAGGTTTTTTCCCAATTTGTATATGCTAATGCCATAACTTCTACAAAAGATTATATTATCTAAATAAATATTGTGATATTTTATAAACATGGTTTGATATTATATGTATATATATGTGGGTATACACAAATATTAATAAATAGAATTGAGGAAAACTATGTAGAAAACAGAAGAGAATTAGGAACATGAAGTTTATGCGAGTTATAATATAAATGTAAACAACTTTTTATAATAGAAAGTTAGTTGTTGTTTTTTTCTTTTAAAAAAAAGTCATTAGACTCAAGTAGCTGTCCACTTCAATCGTACTATTTCAACCGAAAAATTAACCTATACATTGAAGAAGTAATATAATCAAAAGGCATTCACAAATATGATAGTGGTAGAGACTATCTTAACGCAAATACCATAGAAATATTATTGTCATAAGACATTCGCAAATAGGATAGTATTATAGATAAAGGCAATGACGTATATAAATAATATAAGGAGTGGATATGCGTAATCAATAAGATAGAATGGGTAGGTATGGGTGGGTAGGTCTAGCAATGCATGTCATGCTATGAGTGTGAATAAAACAAATTTGAAGTAGGTGCAACTGCCCCATTTTTATAGTGGATGTAGGAAGTAAGACTAAGACAATCACGTGTGAAGCATAAAGAAAGAACTAAATAGGAAAAAACGCGTGTAGGAAGTGAGCCTAAGACAATCACGTGTGAAGCATGAAGAAAGAATTAATATTTATTTTTCTATTTAAAAATTTTGTGATGCATTTAGTGATATTGTGATTTTATATAATTATGTTACAAATTTTACTTAAAAATGTTATAATTAAATTGTATTAATTTATTTGATGTAATTATTTTTAATTTAATTATTAAAAAATTACTTTAAGGAGTAGTTTAATTGGTGGTTAAAGTAATATTAATTCTGAGAAAATTGAGAGATTCAAGGTTCAAATTTCTTGGTTGTGACTTGGTTTATAGAGAGGAGGGCAAGTCGTAGACCTCTAACAATTTACTAATAGCTACATGTCAAGCTAGCCACCACATTCTCATGGGATAAAAAAATTATTAAAAAAAATAAATATTTTTTTAAGATATATATATATATATATATATATATATATATATATATATATATATATATATAATTGATTTTTACTTACTTTTTTAAATTGGATTTCAGAATATGAATTTTTTTGATAAATTGAAGATAAAAAATTGAGACATAATCCACATTATCACTTATGATATTTTATTGACCCTTTGATATTATGGAAATGGGGGTTTGAAGTCCCTGTATGTTGTTGACATACTTTGATAACACTCATGAAATTTATTTGGTCGGGATTACTAAGGAATTGCACTTGTGGTCTTCTTAGGGACTATTTCATTTGGTGGGATATCTGGCTCACTATGCCAAGACAACGTGGTCATATCGATTCTGGGTGCTAGGGAGAGTGACCAGACCAATAGGCTTTACTTTGAGGCTCAAGCCCAAGAGGTGATCACTGCTTATGAAGTTGTGACCTCTCCTAGCACTCAAGCTAAGATTCATCGCCTTCAATAGAATATTCGCAGAGAAAAATAATCATTTTCAAAACTCTGAGCTCATGGATTGAATTTCTCATTGGCTTCCAAACCATGGGCATATAGGGGGAGGAGAAATTGGTATATGCACTCGGCCACTCTTCACTGACAGTTAGACTTTATTGGGGAAAGCTCTCAAGGAAAAGCATGATGATATAAATGAGATCATCTCTTTTCTCAACGATCTCCAAAGGAACTAATGGAGGATGAAAGAAAGCCTTGATCTCCTAGATGCATGCATGGCACACATGAATAAGCACATAGAGTGGAAATTCAAGTTTCCAATACCCCAAGGCACTAGATCAGAGAACCCTTCTTCGGTAACCTCATCGAACTCTTAGATGAATACCTATTGTGATTTGAATCCATTAGTTTTTTGGTCACTTAGGCATCTTTTATTTGGGACAACAAAATCATTTTTGTTAAATGTAAAAAAATTGAGAAACCACACATTGGCCAATAAATCTAGTAAGAGTGAGACTAATAAAATTTTGAAAGTTGTAAACAACCTTGTAATATTTTTCTTTAATTAAAAAGTTCAAACTTCAAAAATAATAATAAATTTTTTGAAAATAATGAATTATTTGATCACAATATACAAAGTCAGATCATTTAAATATATCAAATATATTAGCACTTATGTTTAATAAATTACTCTATATTTGAATCATGCCAACATATCTTATGTTAAATTTACTCTTTTGATACTCAGTCTTTTTAAATAATAATATTTAAGTGTCGCGTATGGCATTATATGCTTAGGATATTGTTGACATTTTTCCTTTTCTCTATTCTCTTTGATGATGTTTGTCATTTTAACAAGAGTAATAATTGTAATGTAGAATAGTTCATCTCTTTACCGCTATTGATAATTAATTAATTAAGTGCCTGCATTTTCCTCTTCCCACATGCTTCCTCAACACACACTTCCTCTATACAACCATCTCTGCACTACTTCCTCCACATATCCACCTTCGCGCAACTTCCTTTGCACCTTGTTTCATAACTCACATTTCACCCGAACTCATTCTGTTATGTTTGTGCTTGCTCCACTTTTCATTATGCCCTCCAACCAATCTAACTTAAATATTTGTGTCTTCACTGTGTGGAAGTGTGAACATTTTTGTTTAATAATAATATTTGTGTTTTCGTTGTGCGGAAATGTGAACATTTTTGTTTAATAACACTATTTGTGTGTTTCTTTGTATGTAAGTGTGAACATTTTTGTTTAATAACAATATTTGTGTTTTCATTGGGCGGAAATGTGAACATTTTTGTTTAATAATAATATTTTTGTTTTCGTTGTGCAAAAGTGTGAACATTAGGCCTTGCAATGAAACTCGTGATCACAAATCAGAAGGAAATGCAAGAGGTTTTTGGGGTAGAGTATGTTTCTCTCCATGTCTACAAGAGCAACGGAGTGATGTTTCACATGTATACCCAAACACTAGGCTACAAAATTCACGATATTGAGGCTAAGTACTATGTTGATGGCCATGATTCCTATGATATGTGCAAATAGCTAAGAGTGAATTCTAATGGTAAGCATCGTCAACATCAACATTTTGGAGTGTGTTGTAGTGGAGACTGTGTTGATGGGAAATTGTAGTCTGGGACTGATAAAAAGAGCAAGGAATGAACCTGAATCGGAAGGGAAGTTGTTGATATTTGCGGCCTTCTCAACTGCTTTTTTTATGGTTAGCACATTGAACTCTTTTGCAATAGATGTTTCTCTTGCAAATTTGTCTTCAAGAGTTGTGTATTTCTTCTTGTTGTTGCTACTAGAATTCATTGTCTGTTGTGAAATCGCGTTGAACTCTTTTCTTGTAGATACTTGACTTATAAATGATGATAGTTTATTCATAATTTTTATCATGTTGTTAAATTCTTTTATTGTATGAAAACCATTCAGTTATCTTCAAAAATTAAGTTTATCATATTTTTTTTCTACTAGGATTCATTGTTTTCTTTGAAACATATCAAACCGATAATCGGATTAGTTTCTTTCCTGAAAAATCATGCTTTGTTTTAGTGATGGTAGAGCATGTTTTCTTTTGTCTTGTTTTATTTTTTCTTGAAAAATATTCTTTTATTAGTAAAACATATTTTATCTAAGAAAGTATAATCACCCCTCTAAATCCTAGAGTTGAGGAAATGAAAACTCTGCAGTAAAAGAGGGTAACCTCATGTTCAAAATATAGTTTTCTTTTTTTTTGGGATCAAAGCTATTTTCTTTGTAGTTTTTCGGCATGACTATTGAAGTAATGTGGTTGTAACTAATGACGTGACATTTAGTTTGAAAGTGAAGTGTGATTCATGTAGTATTTTTCTCTAATGTGGAATAATTGCACTATGGACATAGTTCCCATAAAACCCAATGTTGGGATGATATAAAACCATCATTGAAAGGTTTTGCAAAACATTTAACTAACACGATTTATTTCATCAAAAGGAACGTGTCTGGTTAATTTCTTTAACTACATTAGAAATGCATTTGTCTTCTTAATTTAACATCATATAACTGATGTGGAGCTAACTTCATTGTGCAAAGCTCCACACAATGAGCTAAGTTAATTGTGTGAAGCTCCGCACAATAACTTTGTTAGGATGTATTGTTGGACCCACATGACATGAGTTGGACTCGCACGACATGACAGTAGAGATACATGTATATTGTGTTTCTCTTAACCTTGACATCGTAGCCTAATTTCCAACTATATGGGCCACATTTTCTGTTTCTTCACTCGAACTTGAAATTCGAAATTTCAAAAATAAAAATGAGGCATGATTCATTTTTTTTATCTATTTAAATTACTAGAGTTTTTTTTTCACAGAATAAAAAATGTTGTTCATATTATAGCTAAAACAATATATTATCGCATAGTAGAAACTATAAGCATTAGTCAGTAATCAGTAGGATAAAATCTCTCCATCATGGGCCATGACTATTACATGTAGTATCATATGTCATTTTCTATCATAATTTGCACAATAAAAAGGATCTAGAAAAGGAGAGAGTAATTCCATCAAACCTTGACTTGATAACCAGCCTTACATGTGCGCCATAAACCATAGATGATAACTCTTTCACCTCAGATCTACTATCACAATGGAAACTAAAGCAAAATACCTCCCAACCATTGCACATAGGTCAAAATCCAGAGATGAATGACTGGTAAAATGACAGAAATCAGGCCCGCTTGCAAAGAGACCGGCTCACTTGACTGGCTCTCTTAATGAAGAGTTGGGAAGGCCGTCGCAGTAACTATTCAGAGAAATAGGAGACAACATGATGGACCCCCTCGATTAAAGATACGTGACCACATATTCCTGCAACAACTAGGTACCTTTGAGATGTGAAATATAGAAGTTTCCGGGAGAGACAATGAGCCCTTTCTTAGATAACAGACCAGCACAAGAGTTATTCTCACGGTATATGTGAATCAAAGGCAAATTGATGAGCTTAATAAGGAGAGATTTAATTCGATGAATCCACCCCAAAAAACATCTTGGATGAAGGAGAGCCTTACCGGAAAGTCCATCCAAAACAACCTTAGCATATCCATATATATTGACTGAATGTAAATGTAAATTGAACACCATCCATAAGCCACTCCATAAAGCAAGTAATTATGCCTTGATATTGGATCCCCTTCCACCATTCCAATGGATCTGGAATCTTTCTAGATTTCAAGCTTAATCCAGGCACCACATCCACACAGGCCCCTGTGTTGCGCTCCATCAAAGAAAAATGCAAGGAGAGAGATAGAATGAGGCCTGATACAGTGAGAAAGATCCCTCACAATAGGAGGCGAAATTGACTGTGCATTAATCCAAGCCATGATGGCCCCATATATATGATCAATGATAGCATGCCTTCCTTCAAAACTAGCCCGATTCCGAGCTAGCCACATCTCCCAAATGAAGTAGAAAGGAAGAGCCCTGTATTTTCCTTTGAGCGCTCCCCATGTAGAAAAAGTGTTAATAATGTTGTCCGATATCCATCTTGGATCAATAAGGAAATGAGAGAACAGAGACCAAATTTTGAGAACAAACGGACGGTCCAGAAATAAATGGGAATCAATTCTTCATTATTGTTACAGTAAATGCACCTATCGGGTCCATGAAATCCCCTTTTTATGAGATTGTCCCAAGTCAGCACCCGCTCCTTCCAAACTAACCAGCAAAACAATAAGATTTTGTGAGGAATGTTCCAATTCCAAAATGCCCTGAAAGGAGACAGAGTACTAGCTCTAATCTGAACCTTGATAATGAAAATGTATATGTCCTGCATGATTAGCCCATCTGCTTTCATCAGGCCATCCCAAACAATTTTATCCCCTCCTTGATGGAAGCTGAAACCACCTGACTATAAATTGTCAACATATCTCTTCCAAGACCCAATATCCTGATCCAGTAATCCAAGTTGAGCTGTTGTTTTCCATTTGGGACATTATTGTTGCCAAGAGGCAATCAGTTGCGAGATGAGAAAGATACCCCTGTGGGACAGAAAATGAATAAAACTATCATAAATTAGTAACTAATATTTATATTATCAATGATAATTAAAACATTAGCATATTATATGCTAATTCAATGTTTATATTATTAATTAAGTTAATACAAATTGTAATTGGAAATTTGATTTTGGTTTTTTTTTTCATTTGTTAAATTTGGTCAACCTGTACCAAGTTATGTAGAAATATGCACCGAACTCTTGATTATTGATTAAATGTTGGATTATGACACACTAAGTTCATTTTATATTCATCTATGTGAGTAGGAACCAATAATTAATTAATTTAGGACTAATAATACACTGATGTTTCAAATTTGTATCCAGGCCTGGTAGCAGTGCATATATCACAATGCACCATAGTCATTATCACATACTTAAGCATGAAGAGTTTTCCCTCTCCTCATGAACGTCACTAGGAACACAACTAAAAGCTAGTTTCAAATGCCAATAAGTCGATTTATATGTGTACCTTGCTGAGAACAGAACTCATAGTCAACTTCCAGTGGCAGTGAGCCAATTTCCATAAAAATATGGGAAAAAAAAGTCCTGTACACTCAATATTACTCAAAAAGTAGAAAGGAATTTTTTTGCCATATTGTTTTGGAAATTGGCTCACTGCTACTGGAAGCTGACTATGAGTTATGTTCTTAGCAAGGTACACATATAAATCGACTTATTGGCATTGGAAACTAGCTTTGAGTTATGTTCCTAGTGACGTACATGAGGAGAGGGAAAACTCTTCATGCTCAAGTATGCGATAACAACTATGGTGCACTGTAATATATCCACTGCTACCATGCTTGGATACAAATTTGAAACATCGGTGTATTATTAGTCCTTAATTAATTAATTATTGGTTCCTACTCACTTAATTGATTAGAAAAATAACTTAGCGTGTCATAATCCAACATTTAATCAATAATCAAGAGTTCGGTGTAGATTTCCTGTTAGGTCCCTATATTACTAGTATAGTCCCTTATTGTTGTTAGTGTAACCCCTTTATTGTTATTGTTATACCCATGTAACCCCAATATTTTTATTATTGTGCCCTTACATTATTATTGTTAGGTCGGCTAGGATTATATTGTGACCCCATGGACTCTTATATATAGAAAGGGGTTTTGTCATTTGTATCATCCAAGAATTGTTCATTTATGTAATGTAAAGGATGTTTCCCCCTTGAAGTGGCTTATTTCTAAGGTGTTGATATCTCTTTTCTTCTATTTTTGGAGCTGGTTTCATAACATTTGGTATCACAGCTTTGGATTCTAGGGTTTCACTACTCCAAATAGGTCATCGTGGAATTTTCGCTATAAAGTTTTTCCTACGAAGGCTGAAAAGTTGAAATTTGTATCACCCGAAGCTGAAATCCTGAGGAAATTCCTGTAATTTTAGATCTTGGTTCACAATATTTTCGGAGATATGATCTGTGGAAGTTAGGGTTTTTTCAGGCTCCCAAATTTCATCTCAAAGAGGTGACCGTGGGAAAATCATCATAACTCTCTCTCTCTCTGAGCATCGGATTGGAATTCTGTAAAAATTAGCCACAAGTACATGGACTGTAGTTTCCTGTGTATCAATTTCAGAGCTGAAGGAGGAAACAGTGACATGTGGCACATCGTACAAGTTTGCTCTACTGAACTAGTCCATAAGTAGGGCATTATGGGAGATTGGGC
Source organism: Pinus albicaulis (assembly GCA_034641835.2). Classification (NCBI taxonomy): domain Eukaryota; kingdom Viridiplantae; phylum Streptophyta; class Pinopsida; order Pinales; family Pinaceae; genus Pinus; species Pinus albicaulis. The sequence goes on from CM076573.1 coordinate 612,369,086, forward strand.
ATAAATTTTCCTTGAAGAATCCAAATTAGGTTAGACCTATGGAATTAAAAATAAGATTCAGTGGGCTACTACAGGGCCGAATTTCAGATATTGAATATCCGAAATCACAGAGATAATTCAGTTTCAATATCGAGCTCCTCAAAAGCAAGAAAAAGGTGTGTATTTTTTTTTCGAGTTGCATAAGTCTTGTTTGAAAATCAGTTTGAATTTATTCCAAGGGAATATTGAAACATAGATATCAGTATTGGGTTCTAAAATGCCACCTAAAAAGAATTCAACACCCATTAAGCCTTCAAAAGGCTCTACTATGACTCATGAAGAGGAAGAAGTGCAACATGACATATCAAAATTACAAGAGCGACTGCACCAAATTTCACTCTCGCAAAGAGAAACAAAAAATGAAATGGAAGTTTTGAAGAAAGGTGTGGAAGCTAAGATGGATGGTTTGAAGAAAGGTGTGGAAGATAAAATGGATGGTTTGAAGAATGGCATGGAAGCTAAGATCAATGAAGAAATGAAAGACAACATGAAAGACATGAAGAATGATATAAAAGAAGACATGGAAGGTTTGATGAAAAGGTTAATACAAGAAATTATTCCTAATGGAGGAAAGTTAGTAGAGTAAACTAATGATGAGAAAAAAATAAATGTTAATCATGATTTTTAAACTCTAATGTTGGATTGAACAACAACCATATTCCAAAGATGGATATGAGGAAGTTTTATGGAAAGGATCCCATAACATGGATACTACAGATGGAGCAATATTTTGATCTCAATAATGTGCAAAACACACAAAAGTTATGCATTGCAACTTTACATTTAGAACAAAATACATTTGTATGCTATCGATGGCTTTGCACCCAAAAAAATTGTCACTTGGTCAATTTTTATGGAGAAAATGATAGCACATAATGAGGATATAAAGACCAACACCTTCTTTAGCCAATTGATAAATCTCAAGAAAAAGGGTTCAGTGGTGGAGCACATTGAGGACTTACAAAAATTGAATATAAAGGTAACTTATATTCCAGAGGAACACATGATTGATGTCTTCATAGGGACTTTAAAGGATAACATCCAACATGAAGTTCGCATTTGGGAACCTGATTCATTGGAGAAGGCATTCTGTTTGGCAAGAAAAATTGAATGTAAAATTATGGAGACAAGGAATCCTACCACTCACATCTATAAAGATGGAAGTGTTTCTACTCCTAGACTTTCACAACTTACAAGGTTGACACCACAACAATTTAAAGAAAAAAGAGCAAAAGGGCTTTGCTACAGTTGTGATAAAAAATACACTAAAGGTCATAAGTGTGTTGAGAAGAAATTATTTTACATAGATTGTGAAGAGGAGGAAGAAAATGAACAAGAAACTTCAAAAGAAGAGGGTATACACCATGAACCAACCCTAGAAGAAGGATAAATGAATCCGACCATATCATGTAATGCATTCACAAGAATTACCACTCCTCAAACTCTCAAGATAGTAGGACATATAAAGACGAAAAAAGTAATGGTGTTGATTGATTCAGGTAGTACCCATAATTTTATTCATTGTAAGGTAGCCAAGGAATTGAATTGTTTCCTATACCCAACACCAGAATGTCAAGTGATGGTTGCAAATGGAGGAACTATAAATTGCTCTGGAAAATTTCATAATATCAAGCTAACCATGGGGGAATATCTATTGAATAGTCCAATTCTTTCCATTCCTATGGGAGGTGCTAATGTTGTACTAGGAGTACAATGGTTACAATCCTTGGGGACGATAGCTTTTAATTTTCAAGAACTTTTCTTGAATTTGTTTTTAGAAGGAAAGGAAATCGAATTACAGGGTATCGCAAGGAAGCTAGGAAAGATAATAAGCTCTAATGTCATGACAAAGCTTCTAAAGAAAGAACAACTAGGTGTAATTGCACAATTATGCTCACTAGAAGTTCCAACGTCAAAATCATCTATTTCTCCAGATATCCAAAAAGTCTTGGACAATCATTCCAAGGTGTTTGAAACTCCCAAAGGACTCCCACCTATTCGTGATCATGATCATGCTATTCATTTGATTCTAGGAAGTGTTCCTCCAAACATCAAGCCTTATAGATATCCTTATGTCCAAAAGAGTGAAATTGAACGTATGATTGCAGAAATGTTAGAGGATGGTATAATTCAACCTAGTCAAAGTTATTTCTCTACTCTAGTAGTATTGGTGCACAAGAAGGATTGATCATGGCACATGTGTCTGGATTATAGGGAGCTCAATAAGCTCACTATTAAAGATAAATTTCTCGTTCCTGTGATTGATTAATTACATGGAACAAATTATTTTACCAAGTTGGATATTTGTTCAGGATATCATCAAATTAGAATGAATATTGAAGATATTCCAAAAACAACATTTCGAACTCATAAGGGTCATTATGAATTTTTGGTCATGCCTTCTGGCCTTACCAATGCACCTTCTACATTTCAAGGGTCAATGAAATCCATTTTCAAACCCTTCCTTAGAAAATTTGTGCTAGTATTTTTTTAATGACATAATAATCTACAAAAGGTCTTAGAAGGATCATCTTCATCATGTTGATAGGGTGCTCAAACTATTGGAGGAGAAACAATTATATGCAAAAAAATCCAAATATTTCTTTGGAGTACAAGAGGTGGAATATCTGGGTCATATTGTATCTCATGAGGGTGTTAAGTTAGACCCTAACAAAATTAAATCCATTAAGGAATGGAAATTCCCCAAAACCATAAAGCAGTTGTGAGGGTTGCTCGGGTTAACAAGGTATTATCGCAAGTTTGTTAAGAATTATGGGAGAATAGAAACACCTCTAAAAACATTATTGAAGAAAGATGCATTTTCATGGACTCCTAAAGTAACTAAGGCCTTTGAACATCTTAAAGAGGAAATGTCCCTACCACTAGTCTTAGCTACGCTAGACTTCACAAAAACCTTTATTGTGGAATTTGATACCTTGGGAAATGGAATTGGTGTTGTTTTAATGCAAGAAGGAAGACCCGTTACTTTTGAAAGTAGTCCAATCAAAGGAAAGTATTTACATAAAGCTACTTATGAGAAGGAAATGTTGGAAATACTACATTCACTAAAGAAATGGTGACCTTACCTAATGGGAAGACACTTCAAGGTAAAAATTGATCATGATAGTCTTAAACACTTTTTGGAACAAAGATTATCATCTTTAGAAGAGCAACAAAAATGGGTCAAAAAGATGTTGAGTTATGACTTTGAAATCATATACAAAAAAGGGAAGCTAATTGTTGTTGCAGATGCACTCTCAAGAAAGGATGAAGAGGTGGAAGCATTGCTTTGTGCCATTTCTATTATCCAACCAGATTGGATAACCGAAGCAAGGGATGAATGGAAGAATGAAACAGAAGTGTGGACATTCATTCAAAATTCCAGCAATATCCTAGTAGATCTGATACATTTAGTTGGAAAAATGATTCTTTATGGTACAAATATTGCTTACATATTTTCAAGAATTCCCAACTAAAACAAAATATTGTTTTGGAATTACACACTTCTCCTTCAGGAGGACACTCAGGATTTTTAAATACTTACCACAAGGTGAAGAAAGAATTTTTTTTGGATGGCCTTAAATTTGATATTCAAAAGTTTGTGGTGGAATGTTTGTTTTTCCAGCAAAATAAAGTTGAGACAATTAATACCCCAAGCCTTCTACAACCTTTATCTATTCCAAGTCAATGTTGGGAGGATATTTCAATGGATTTTATCACAGGTTTACCTAAGTCTGAAGGAAAGAGTGTCATCATGGTGGTAGTTGATAGAATTACCAAGTTTGCACACTTTTGTGCATTATCTCATCCATTAAAAGCAAGTACAATTTCTACTTCATTTATGGAAACAATTCAAAAGCTACATGGAAACCCAAATATTAATTTAAGTGACAGAGATCCCATTTTTACTGGAAATTTTTGGATGGAATTATTTTCTTGTTTGGGTACTCAACTAGCTCATAGCTCATCTTATCATCCTTAATTCGATGGTCAAACTGAGATAGTGAATAAATGTTTGGAAAGATATCTTCGTTGTTTTGTATCTGATAAACAAACACAATGGGTCAAGTGGTTCCCTCTCATTGAATGGTGGTATAACACTTCCTTCTATACTACAGAAAAAATGACCCCATTTATGGCACTTCATGGATATCATTCACCATACATCACATATTCTTTAAGAGAAAATTATAAGGTTCAAGCAGTGGAAGATCACATCAAGCATCAACAAGAATTTCTCCAACTCTTAAAGGATAACCAAAATTTGGCACAAAATTGAATGAAACAACATGCATATCAACATTGCAGCGAGAGAAGTTTTGATGTAGGAGATTGGGTATTTTTACAGATACTACCATAGAAACAAATGTCCCTCAAGCAAGATAAGAAGGATAATAAATTATCGCCAAATTACTATGGTCCTTACAAGGTGTTGCAAAAGATTGGTACTATGGCATACAAATTGGAGCTTCCTTATTCTTCGCGAGTGCATCCATTTTTCCATGTTTCATGCATAAAGAAGGTTATAGGGGACAAAGTTCCAGTTCAAACAATATTTCCAAAACTTGATGAGGAAGGAAAAATCATATTAGAACTTGAAGCAGTCATGGAAACAACAACTCGACAGCTACGAAATCGATCAATTTCATAGTATCTCATCAAGTGGAAGAACTTACCCACTAAAGATTCTACATGGGAGGATGATAATTTTATACATAAGCATCTAGAGCTACTCAAGCATTGAGGACAACACTTTTTTGAAGGAGAGGGGCATGTTAGGTCCTTATATTACTAGTATAGTCCCTGATTGTTGTTAGTGTAACCCCCTTATTGTTATTGTTGTACCCATGTAACCCCAATATTGTTATTATTGTGCCCTTACATTATTATTGTTAGGTCAGCTAGGATTATATTGTGACCCCATGGAATCCTATATATAGAAGGAGGTTTTTTCATTTGTATCATCCAAGAATTGTTCATTTATGTAATGTAAAGGAGGTTGCCCCCTCGAAGTGGCTAATTTCTAAGGCGTTGATCTCTCTTTTCTTCTATTTTTGGAGCTGGTTTCATAACATTTCCACATAACTTGGTACAAGTTGACCAAATTTAAGAAATGAAAAAAAAACAAAATCAATTTTCCAATTACAATTTTTATTAACTTAATTAATAATATAAACATTGAATCAGCATATAATATGCAAACGATTTAATTATCATTGATCATATAAATATCAATTACTAATTTAACATGTAGGTTGAATTATTGTTGTTATAGTAAATGCAACATTTATAAAATATTAATTTCAAGGTAAAATATATATTTATAAAATGAAATATGAAATAGCTTAGAAAGCCTTTCATTGTACTCAACTATGTGCATTTTTTTTCATTGTGCGGAGCTAAGTTCATTGTGCAAAGCTTCTGCACATTATCTCTGCACAATAACTTTGCACAGAGCTCCACAAAATAAGAGGTCTCAGTATGAAGGCATATATTTGTTGAAGAAATCCAAGAATATATTGAAGACAAAAGCAAGGGAAGTTCTCTCGCAAAGTAGGAAAATATATTCCATGAAATTTCCTCATGACCTTCACATAGTATTCATTAGCATGGAACCCAAATCATTATTTATGCCACAGTATCTCGATTTTGATTCGGTGTTATATGTACTCAAAGGTATTTGGTTTATTAGTTAGTCCAATTGATGTTTCTACAATTTTTATACATCTAATTTAACATTTTTCCTTTTTGCATTTCTGATATTGTTAGGATTTTCCAAGGTTGGATAGGTTCATCAGTGCACTTCATGTGGAAGCCATAATTGCATTAGGGCAACACTCAGCCCTTTTATTCTTCCCTAAATTTGGCCAATCAGATGGAAAAATCAATGCCCAAGCCTGGTGGTAGCATAAAGGGGGATGTGTAAACAATAATGGGAATTTCTTTCATGGTTTCTTCCTTCACTCCAATGTTAGCGAGCCAAAGAGTTTTATTATAGGATGAATGGCACAACTGAGGGTTGAATTGAGACCAAGCACAAATATGAGAGCACAGATCATAACTGCGAGAGTGACTACTAGATCAAACTCCTAGTCCTAACAATGTACTTTACAAAAGTGCATTCGAAGTCGAAACATGGTTGAGAAAGCGAATCGAACATTGTAATTGCTATATGAATTATTTTTATGAATTTTTTGTTAGTCGGTGAAAAATTACATGCTCACCTATGGCATGGAAACACATTATAACCTAAGCTCTGGAAGTTTTCAGGTTTCTCAGTCCTAAACTTTGTTTTTCTTGACTTATAGAAATTTTGTTGTTTTTGTTAAAACTACTATTATTTTGGTCCAAGTGAGATCAAAAATCATGTGGATGGCCAACAAATGGCCAACAAAAAGTAATAAGCACCTAGAAGGGATTGATAAAATGCAAGATACAACAATATATATATATATATATATATATATGGTTGGATATACCACCAAGTACCCAATGTATATTGTTGTATATAAATCGTATGTATACAATATAGTGATGCACTAGTCTACCTTACTAGCTACTATGATAGTATATATATACAATATTGTACATCGCTAATTGTTGGGTCCATAATGTTGGTTTGAGAATCAAACCTAGCCTATTTATGTATACTTAAACTTATTATAAAATCTCTGCACACCCTATCCTATGCTTCAGAATTTCGACATGCTTTTAAAAAATTATGTTTAACGTAAGAGAGAATTTTCTGTATGGAATGCAGAACAGTGGTGATGAATACCAAGCTTTCTCTGCATAATTTTTAGCTCCCCCCCTCCCGGCCCCCCTCGTCCACGTAAGGGACTTGAAACATTGGGAAAAATAGTAGCAATGCCACGCATAAAAGGGTTAGCAATGTCAGGCATAATGGTGTTATTGTCAGGTACTCACCGATGACATAACCACTAAAAAATTTAGTTTTTATATTTTTTTGATACATGTGGATATTTGTGGCCACCCACCTATTCCACTTAGATCCCCAACATTGTTTCTTTCAGTTACTTTAATTGTAGCATATTTTACTATTTTTGGAAATTTTTTGGGTCCTGAACTTCCGAAGCCGTTTGGAAGCCCTCAATGACATTTTTTTAGAAAACGAGAAAAATTGAATCATTCCATATGGGCTTGCAGTCGAAATTTTTAGTCCTTTGATAGATATTTCTAACAAGGAATAGTACGTGTCAAAAGAAGATTGTATGCCAAAGTTACGACTCTCGGAATTTGATGTACCAACTAACCCCAACGAGGCCCACAAATTTTTGGTGCTTCATCTCCGAGGGTTGCGATTTTGGATGCTTGGGGTTTTCCATTGTTTCTCAATAATAAAATGGTTAGTGAGAATCATTCTAACACAGTTCAGAGGAATGTAGCTGTCACATCTCTTCTCAGATATAAGCTACCATCACTTGAGCTAGTTTATTTCCATTCCACATGTAAACAATTTTCAGTATTTTGTTATTAATGAATTGAAGTTCAATTTTCATTATAACTCTATTTTTATGTTTAAATTTGTATTTCATTTCTTTCCTGCATAATTATGGATAAGTGGTAGCAGAGAAATCTTCTCTTTCTATGTTTTTTTATGCATGTCCCCAATGAGGTTGGGGTATAAGGAGTTAGGGCTTGAACTTGTTGAGCCTTTGAAAGACTAGCCTCACTGACCCTGTTGATCTTCCATGACAGAAAAAAAATAAAAAAATAAAAAAATAAATAAATAAAATAATAATAATAATAATAATAATTGAGGGAGAAGGATATCCTTTCAAAATATTGCTCGAAGAATTCATCGAGCGACAAAGGAATGAGATGATGGACAAATTTTCCGAGATCCTTTGACAGATTCTCACTGGTGATGCATCTTCATCCATCATCCACCGTAGAGGCACCACTCCCTTTAAGGTACAATTCAATTTTGAGATTCCCATATTAGAAGTTCAGTTAGATGCAAATTCTGTAGATAAATGGTTAAATATCTTGGAAGGATATTTTCGGTTCATGATTTTTCCAATAGGGAAATCATTACTTTTTCACTCCTTAAAGGGACGAGAGGGAACCCTCACTATTTTCAGCCACAACCACTTGGAATTATTTCTGAGATGCCATCAAGGAACAATATTATCCTTTCGGGAGCTATGAATATAAGGACATAAAATGGACCACATTGTGGCAACGAAGGGAACAAGACGTTCCAGAGTTCACAAATATTTTTCATGCCCTTTGTATGAAGTTGGGTATCAAGGATTCTAAGTGGCATCTGTTACTCAAGTATCATGATTCTTTACACAAATACATCTAAGAAAATATGTAGTTCTTGGAAATCTCCTCGCTTGGCATCACCTATCAATAGGTTTTCAAGATCGAGCATAAATTTAAACAAAAGAAGCGAGACTTTGGATCTGTGAATCCGAAGCAAGGGAAAGGAACCCCCAAATAGCAGAACAAGGGACAAATCCAAGGTGGGGTTACCTGAGACAACCCACCAAATCCGTGATCAAATAACATCACCACGAAGACAAAGAAGGACACAGGAAAGTGGCGTATGTTCCATAAGAGCCCCACTTATAACAAAAGTGGGTGTTGAGCCAAGTAATCAGTGGTGGTCGAGTTGAAAGCTTCAGAGTCAGATGCATGTTTTGACTCTGAGTCAGAACCTAACACGGGGAATGACAAAAGGAAGAAGATTATTGTCACAAATCGTAGCGCCACTATTGCCACTACCCATATCTAGAAGATTGAGCCCAAAGATCCATAGGAAATGGAGTGTCTCTTCCACTCATAGAAGTGGGTGAAGGGGTCACTAGCACAATTCATTTTTGATAGTGGGAGCCAAAAGAACCTCATCTCAGCAGATTTCATTAAGTGGATGGTCATATCGACCACTCCACACCTGCATTCATACACCATCAGGTGGCTCCACCAAGGATGAAATATTCAGTGTCAGCCATTAGTCTTATCTTCCCCACAACATCAAACCCTTCACGTATAAGGTATTGTGTGACATTGCTCCTCTTGAAGTTTGTGATGTATTACTGGGAAAACCATTTGTGGAAGCGTCATGTTGTGTATGAGTTGAGGTCTCACAATGTTATTATTACTTTGGGTAGTAAGTTATACAACATACTAGAGGTAGCCCCATCTACCACCATATATTTGATCTCTATTAAGTAATGCAATCAGATCATCTCCCAAACCAGTAAATTTATTTTATTTTTTTATTCATTCTCAAAGTAAGCGAAAGATCGTGGCCACATCCATGGCTCTTGCGAAGGGTTCCACCATGTAGAAAAATCAAGTTGATAAGGTTGTGGAAGAATACAATGACATCTTCTCCTCGCCCACAGGGGTACCTTCACACTATAAGGTCAAACATTTCATCGACTGACTCCGGGAGCAACTCTACTCAATGGATCGATATACCGCCGATCTATTCTAGAAAATGAATAAATTAAGTGGAATATCTAGGAGTTATTGCAAAAATGGCACATCTGACCAAGTTCCTCACCTTACACTTGTACAAAAGAAGGATGGGACCTGGAGGTTCTGCATTGATTATCGGGCACTAAATAAAATCACTATCAAGAACAGGTATACAATCCCACAAATTGATGACCTTCTTGATCAACTCAAAGGGGCCAAGTGTTTTAGCAAGATCGATTTAAATTTTGGTCATCACCGGGTTTTAATAGAACCCACAGATGTATGGAAGACCCCCTTAAAATCCAAGGAGGGTCTTTTGAAGACTAGCTGGTCATGCCTTTATGGTTGATAAATTCCCCTGCAACAATTATGAGGCTGATGGATGACATCTTGTAGCCCTTTACCAACTCGTTCGTGGTTTTAAATATGGATGGCATCCTCATCTTTAAAATGATTTGGGAAGAGCACTTGCAACACATTCGACATGTCCCTCAAACCCCATGACAACAAAAACTATGTGCCAAATTGGAGAAATGCACCTTTGGCATGATTTGGGTCCAATATATGGGTTACATCATTGATGAGAAAGGCATGCATGTGGATCCAACTAAGATCTAGGTCATTCAGGATCAGCCAACCCCAACCACTCTAACATATCTTTGCAAATTTTTGGACCTTGCCAATTTTTATCAGAGGTTCATGTTGGGATTCTCTCATATCACTTGTCCTTTCAGTCAAGCTACTAAGGGTGGAATAAAATAAAAAATTTATGGTCCAAGTCCTAACAGAATGTGTTTGTTGAGCTGAAGCACTGCCTCTGCTTTGCAGCAGTACTCACATTATCAGACCTACAAAAACCATTTGAAATTGAAACAAAAACCTTTGAATATGTTATTGGTGCAGTTCTCACCCAACAAGGGAATCTGGTGGCCTATCACAGTGAGACACTTTCTGACATAATTCAAAAATACCCCACCTACGATAAGGATATGTATTCCATCATGCATGCTTGCTGGCAATGGAAACATTACATTCTAGGGATGAAGACATTCATCTACACGGATCACTGACCCCTACAGTTTATATAGACCCAAGGGAAGTTGCAGAATTATCATCATCATAAGTGGTCCACATATCTGCAAAAATTCCATTTTAATAATAATACAATAAGGGCAACACCAATCATGTCGCAGATTTCCTCAGTCAGTCACTGTTTGCATCACTAACCATTGTTCTCAACTCTTGTGGCCATGAGACCTCTGGATGGCTGCAACTATAGAAAAATGATCCATAGTTTTCCACCACATACTAGATGCTAGTGGATGACAAGAAAGTTTGAGACTCCCACCTCCAAGATGCATTATTATGCTACTTGCGACACCTTTGTGTTCCTTCAATTGAGTGTGCCAAGTTGATTTAGCAGGCATACTACAGTCGGGTCGCAGGAAACTTTGGTGTGGAGAAAAATTTGGTTGTACTAAAGAAGTATTTTAATTGGCCAAATCTCCAACAGAATGATGGAAAATACATCAGATCTTGCAATTTCTGTGTCATCGCCAAGCCAACTATTAAGAATAAAGGCTTATACTCCTCTGCCAACTCCTAGAGGCCCTGGGAATACATATCCATGGACTATATGTCTAGAATCCTTCTACCAAGCATGGAAATGATTGTGTATTTGTGGTGAACAATAGATCTTCTAAGATGGTCATATTGGCTACCTACAAGAAGAGTATCATAGCAGAGGCCATTGCCAGACTCTTATTTGAACGAGTGTGGGTACATTTGGTATCTCGCAAACCATCATATAAGATCAAGATATTAGGTTCCTAAGAGAGTTTTGGTCGAGCCCTTGGTCATTGTTGGACACCAAGCTCACCAATTCAACTACATTCCACCCCCAGACTGACAGCCAAACATAGGTCGTCAACATGATGACTATGCACATGCTACGCATGTACAACTCTAAGTATCTACAAACATGGGATGAGATTCTTCCCTATTTTCAACACAACTATAACATAGCTCTCCATAGATCGATTGGACACAACCCCTTTGAAGTGGGGCTAGGATTTCAACCATTATGTCCCCTTGATGTCACACTTCCTTTGAAGATGATAAAACCACCAAGTTTGTTGATCACATCCACCAGTAGGTTCACAACATCTTGGAGAAAGCCAATGCCAAATACAAACAATGACATGATCAACATCGGGTGCCTAATAAGTTTAAGGGGGGCGACAATGTTTGGTTACATCTGTAGAAAAAACGCTTCACTAGAGCCCATCGTAAGCTTTGACCACTCTGATACGAGCCTTACATAATCACCAAGGTTGTGGGAGAAAACACCAAGCTCAGTATCCCCCATTCCTTGTCTTGCACCCCGTATGTGGATTTCCTTCGACCATAATTTCCACCATTGTTGGACACATCAGACATTGTTGAGCAATTGACACCAATAGAGATCAGCCCCGACTGCATTGAACAAGCCACAATTGATTGAATCATGGACACACGGATCAAGAACACTCGCAAATAGAGGATCCAACTGTATCGAGTTGTCAAAGTTGGCCAACTTTTGCACCATGGCAAGTGGCTCACTAGGGACCAAGTTCAGCATAAATTTCCCCATCTGATGGAGGAAATCAAGGCAATGGGGACCATTGCTTCCTAAGGTGGTAGCACTGATCCAGGTGGATATTGGTGGCCACCTGCCTATTCCACTTGGACCCCTAGCACCGTTTCTTTTAGTTTTCTTAATTGTATCACAATTTACTATTTTTGGTAGTTTTCTAGGTCCTGAACTTCGAGAGTCGTTTTAAGGCCCTAAATGAATTTTTTTTTGGAAAAGGGGAGAATTCATAGATTGTGACATGGTTTTCAGTCGAAACTTGCAATTCCTGGATAGATCTTTCTAACGAGGTATTTTATGCATCAAATAGAAATCGTATGCCAATGTTATGACCCTTGGAAGTTGGTGTACCACCTAACTCCAACAAGGCTCACAAGCTTTTGGCGCTTCATCTCCTAGGGTTAGGTTTTTGGATGTTTGGGGTTTTGCCTTATTTCTCAATAGTAAAAAGTCCTGTGAGTCTCATTGCAACATAGTTCAGAGGCATGTAGCCACCACATCTCTTCTTAGAGAGAAGATACAATCACCTGAGCTAGTTTATTTCAATTCTGCATGTTAAACAATTTTCAGTATTTTGTTATTAATGAATTGAAGTTTGTTTTTCGTTGTATATTTGTGTTTGTGTTTAAATATGTATTTTATTTCATTCTTGCATAAATCTAGATCATTTTTATTTTTAAATGAATTGTTAGGAATGACAAATACCAAAAATAAAACACCCTCCACTAGAGGAATTATGTCCCATCAAAACTCACCAAGCCAATCGAAAATTAGAAATAAGTTTACCAGAAAATTAGAACTTTATTTTTGAAATTACGAAAAAATAGTAAAATTCAACATTTTCATGAAACTTTGGTTAAAATTGCAAAAACATAGAAGAAAAATAAAAATTCAATGCACTTTAACCACAAGATAAATGCTATAATTTCTAACAAAATAGAAAATAACAAAAAAAAACTAATAAATTGAATATTTATTTATTTATTTATATTTTTAATCTATTAAATTCCAATTTATTTTCATACATTTTTATTTTCACTCTTTATATGATTAAATGTATTATATTCAGTTTAATTACAGAAATTAATTTAACCCCACACATGTATATAAAAAAAACAAACCTACCTTATTCGGTTCATCACTTGCATAATTTTGAAATTATAGGTTAACTTGGAATTTATTATTTCCATAAACTAGTAACACATGTGATAAATGGTGTAGATCTAGATTGTACATTGCCATAATAATCATATAGTTTTTTTAAAGTCACATGACCATGAATAATGGTTTCATTCCTTATTTTGGAGGTAGATTAATCATATAGTTCTTTATAGTTACATGAATAATGATTTGATTCTTTATTTTGGAAGTGAATTGGATTAAACTTTTTGTTTTTTTAATAGAGTTATAGAATTTTATTTATTTATTTATTTTAAAATATTTAAATATTTTGAATATATTTAAATATTTAAAATTATATTTCTAAATAATAATAAAAATAAATATAGAAAGTTTATTTATTTATAATTATATATTTTATTATTATAAAATGGTATGGAATAATGCGATTATAATTACGATGGTTGGACTTCCATTTAATATGTTTATGATAGTGTTTAGAGATTTGACAAATAGTGTGAAAGGTTTGATTCCATTCACAAACAGCAAGGTTTTATAGTTATTATTATATAAATTCTTCAATTTGCCTATTGATAAAATTATCATGTGATAACAAAAATAATTAAATTTAAAGATGTAGTGGAATTGAAAATAATTTTGTATTATGTAAATTATGAAATTTGAAATTGAAATTCAATTTTTTATAAATTAATTAATTATAAAAAATTATGTAAATAAATTTAAATATTAAAATTATAAAAAATAATCATATATTTTTATATATTATAAAAAATCTTAATAATTATACAAACATTATAATTAAAAAAATTCTAAATTTATTAAAAGCATAAATAATTCGCATCTAATTCACCCAAAAAAAAACACCTTGTTGCAAATATTTTTATGTGTATGGAGGCTTTTTAGCATCATTTATCCACTTTGGTTTATATTCTCTTATCATTAAATATATAAAACCAAATACAATGGAAATATTTTGATTATGTGATTTAGCATTTCATATATGATAAGAGAATATACATTTTATAATTTATCTCATCTGAAATTCAAAGTTAGGTTCTCCTATATATGTTAGGATTTTTAATATCATTTTATATATTGGATTATCTCGATTGCATAATGGAATATTATTGTCTTCTTCTTTTCTTTTCTTTTTTTTCTCAATAAGTTTAATTTATTAGTATACAAAAAATTACATGGAGGCCAGGGCCTCAGAAGTTCTAGCCCGTGATATGGGCATTCTAAAACAACCATGAAGCTCTAACAGTTTATCAACCCACAGTAACAACACACAGAGACAACCATGAAGCTCAGTCAGGCAATTCAGCAAAAGAGTGTCGCCCTCATAGGGGAAACCGGCCATGAAACTTCAGCAGTTTATCAACCCACAATAACTAGAACAGGTAATACAAACATAATCGTTCCCATACAAAAAAACCTATCGCCCGCAAATGGGAAACCGACATTTAGACAAGTTGTAGATCTGTAGAAAACTAAGCTGAGGCAGCGAGAAAAAACCAGAGCTGAACCTGGTCCGTCGATCATCCAAAAACAAGCTAAAATGGAGATTGGCCATTAAGTACCTTGAGAGGAGGGGGGAGATTCGACCACTCGACAAGCGAAGGCGTAAGGGTCATCCTCGACCTGCAAATCAGCTTTAGCATTGGTACCGCCTCGCTTGGTGTCGTCCTCGCCCGGCTTGTCATTAGGAGCATCAAAACAACCTCGCTTGATGTCGCCCGAACCAATAGCAATTCTGAGGTCCTGCGAGGAGCTGCACTCGACCTCTTTCCTTTTCTGACCACCTCTGGAGGGAGATCAGGGCCTATCAGCCGCCAAATGCGCCAGATGAGAACCCGGAAGCTCGACATTCAATTCAGGGGGCTCCTCTTTAAAATCAATAGTAATGGTGGCTGTAACAGTTGGCATATTGAGTAAACAGGGGAAACGGAATTGGGCCGTATGCTGCTGATTAGGGATGAGACTGGAGATGCCTCTTGCAGGCTGAGAAATCCCGCGACCAGCTTGAAAGCCACGACCACTTCTAGTCTCAGGGTAACGACCCCGCGGGGAGTCTGAGGGAGGAGACGAGGAGCTCAAAGAGGTAGAGGGAGGGTGGCGGGGAGGACCTCCACGGCTCGAGCCGCGTCGACACCTCATCCTCTGGCGCAAACGAGGCATAGGAATCAATTGAGAAATACTGAGCGAGACAAAGCAGGAAGCGGAAGGCGGGGACTGGATTGGCAGACCAGAGCTGAGCACAGAGGGATGAGAAGTGGCGAACGGATCTGGGAGAGAGACAGAGTGAAAACAGATTCCCTAAGAGAAATGGGAGCTCTGCGAAACATGTAAACCCGGAATGAGGTCTAAGCAACAATAAATTGAGCATCTGCGTCCAGTGATGGTCCTAGAGCTAGGCTCTGAGACCGCCAAGGAGCAGCAAGAGCGCAGAGGCAACAATGCCGGCTTGAAGCTTCCGGAAGAAGCCATATCTCTGAGAAGCAGACGCAAACATGGGCAACTGTGCTACATAAATTCAGTGGGCGGCTCGACGTTAATGCGATTAATGTTTACGAGGACGAGAGGAAGGGTGGAGGTGGTAGAATCCCACGCGCCAACCCATATCCTTTGCCACCTTTCATGCTCTCTGAACACCCGCATCCGGGGTCTTTTTTTTTTTTAAGCACATGGTGAATCAGTAATTTTTTAGAGTAATCTAGGGAAGACCCAGGATCAATCCTCATAGTCGCATTATAACACCAGGATATATCCAACAGCCTGCAAGTCAGATATACCAGTTCTTATGATTCAACAAGAGCCGAGACCCCTCGGAAAAGGGAGAGCCTACTCCTTGAGCCAAAATCATAACAAGCCACATACTCAATGAGATTTGAACTGCGGTCTCTTAGGTTTCACCCAAGAAAACTTTTCGTCAAACCACACATCAATGTATATTATTGCCTTTTTTATTTGGATAAAGGGTGTTTTTTTCAAAGACACCCTATAATTGAAAATGGATGGCATCTTTAAAAGAGAGAACTAATATGGTTTTATTATTAGTATGTAATATTTTAATCGTCATATCGCAAATAATAAGATTTTACGTCTAGGATGGCATCTCTACATTAGAGAACTTATATGGTTTTATGTCATATTGGTAATCGTCATACCGTAAATAATGATATTTTATATATAGATAGTTTAGCATTTTTATAGTTCTGAAATATCAATTACTCTTATTATTATGATTTATAATTTTATGGTCAATAATAAAATATAAAATTAAATTAGTTAACTTGATTAACATTCATGAATATGAATGATCATTTTTATGTTAAATTTAGAGTATTGAATTTTATATTATTATTATTTTATATGAAATATTAAGATTTTATTTTAGTTTGTTATTAATGTATAAGGTTATATTTTTTTAATAAGTCTTATTAAATTATTAGTTTTCTGTTATGTATTGAAAAAATATCTTTTTAATTGATAAAATTTAAATTTGTTGGTTTGGGTGACACGAGTAGAAGGGGCACTTTCAACCTTGATGTAAAAATGAATTGAGTACAATTGGCGGTTAGGCAATTACATAAACAATACAAAAAAGGCATATGGATTATTGGAAGGGCTTTTTTTGGCCAAAGAAGAAAACTTCAAAGATTTGGTGGTGTTGGGACTTTCACACTTGGTTATCTATCACCTTGTTTATGGATATTTGCCTAAGGATTGCATGCTGCAATTTATTATTGATAATCAAGAATTTGAAACTAGCATATTCTACAATTAGCTTATTTCATGTGTTGAGAATGAACAATTCTAGTGCATATGATATCACTAATAAAAGTGTAAACATGGATGCAAGAGTTCTAATGAGAAATAATATTCCTTCCCTCACAACTATTCCTTATCAATGGGTTTCTTATGTGCTATAAATTTTGTTTGTATCTATAGGTCTTTTAGAGAATATACACCTCTAATGACCTCGTGTCCTTTAGCATAGCAAAATGGCCAATATATATCGAGAATAAAGGTTTTTGTGAGATTACAGACAAATTTGTTCTTGAAGGATTTTCATTGTACACACCTACTGTACATGCCATGATTTAGGTGCAGATTTTGATTTAATACAATATTTTGATCACAATTAGAAAAGAAGGATCCAAATTAGTTGGTCATCCCACTTTGTATGGAGACTATAAGTAGTTAATATTCGCTATGATAGTTACATAGATTCAAAGGTTATGCAATTTTCTGTGAAAATTTCATTAGGGGAATTTTGAGGTCTAAAATGGGCCTCCTAAGGAAATTATAAAATAATAGTGGAAAAAATCTAATAAGATTTGATGACATCATCAAATTTTAGAGGGAAAAATGAAAAAACTATTTTTTCAATTCATATTTTCAACTTATCTCCCAAAGTTTTTACTCAAATTTCGAGCGGGAGTACTCGTTGGATGCGGAATTTAATTCCCCATCCAAGGAGTACCCATGTTGCATACTTTCGATGGGTCCTACTACACGAAAAATGAGAAATACATAAAAAAACGTGATTACAACCACGTTTTTTATGTATTTCTCATTTTTCGTGTAGAAGAGTTCATCGAAAGTATGCAACATGGGTACTCCTTGGATGAAGAATTAAATTCCGCATCCAACGAGTACTCCCGCTCGAAATTTGAGTAAAAATTTTGGGAGATAAGTTTAAAATACGAGTTGAAAAAGTAGTTTTATTATTTTATTATTTTTTAATATTTTTACTTTTTACTCCAAAAATGGTGAATCATCCATTATGGATGACATCATCATCTTGAATCCTATTGGTTGTTATAAAGTTTATTTTTGTTGTACATTTTTCTTATGAGGCCCATTTTAGACCTCAAAATTCCCCTAATGGTTGTTGTATTTGGAGAATTGCTCTTGGAGGTTTCCCCCTTAGAAAGGAAATTGAACATAGCCCTTTATTTTTTTCAAAGAGGTATTTTTAACAGTTTATCTCTCTTTTCTCTTGTGTTCTTTGGTTTTACATGATATTTTATGTCAATTATGGTACAAGTGGTATAAGATCTCTTTCTTGGGCATGAAGTGGAAAAATTTCAAGGTACAAATTGGGATTTTTTTCTTTCTTTATTTTTCCTATTTGTTTATGGGAAAAAGAGGATTACAACATCCAAGTCAATCTATAAAACTATTCGTATATAATTTTGGAGAAATCCACTTTGAGAATTGAATTCCTATAAAAAAAGGTATCCAATTTCAAGAGAAAAAAATTGTCTGAAACGAAGTCTAGGAAGTGAAGTTATCTGCAACATAAAATCAATAATTTTTAAGGCTTTTCTAGAAATGACTAATTTTTTTATAGATTGGATATATTTTGATAAAGAGCATAGATATACATCAAACTATTGCTAGTATATCAAGAGAA
This sequence comes from Pinus albicaulis, assembly GCA_034641835.2. Lineage (NCBI taxonomy): Eukaryota > Viridiplantae > Streptophyta > Pinopsida > Pinales > Pinaceae > Pinus > Pinus albicaulis. The sequence continues at coordinate 612,387,772 of CM076573.1, forward strand.
GGTGTGGAAAATCATAATCGGGGTCATAATAGCTAATTTGAGAAGTATAGTAGAAGTTGTGTTCATTTTACATTTTTTACCTCAAACTCTACCTTGTACAAGTTATTTTCTAATGATATTAAGATATTTTCTTAAGTTAGCAAACTTGTTCCTTTTTCATTTTATTTTTTAATTAGAGATGTGTTTAACATCTTTTAAATAACACAATGATCTATCTTTTGATTTGTAAAACTATGGTCGGGGAAGAATGCACACATGAAATACAAGTAGAATCACATTGTTGGAAACCCTTGTAACCTTTGTTGGTACCCCTTTAAGTAGTACCACATTAGAGAGTACCTAAAATCTCATTTCTTTGTACCTTTAGGTAATAGGATATCCCCTACGTATACCTAAAACTAACTTTAGAAAAAATAATCATCCATCTCATTGTTATAGTATGATAAGAAAAACATTTACGAAGACCACTCTTAGGTACTTTGGTAGCTGAGTAGTATGGGTTATGACACAATTATACCTCCTTAGTTATTTCCTTGAGATATTAAACCGACTACTATTGTTGGATATTGCACATATATAAGAGATCAATAACACCTTTCACTCACTTATTTTCAATACCTAATAAATTTCTTGCATGAACTCACTTTTGGGTCATTAATTTGTCATTTTTTCACCGTTTAAAACAACTTTTCCTAATCACTTCACCACACCTTGTCACCCACTCATTTCCCTTCTTACCATGTTTCTTCATGAATATACTATGACAAGCTTACGAATGTTGACATCATTAATTATCATTATTTTCCTTTATTTTGGATGAATTAGAAAGGAATGTGCCTAATTTTACTAATGATGGTTTTGCCTAGCTTTGTTCTAATAAATTTTGTGCAATTCCTGTAACCAACCTATGAGGTTGGGATATCTACACAACTCCAAGAGAAATTTCACAACATAATTTCGTTTTGAGGGATGATAACATGGATCCATATTTCCTAATTTGTGCCCATATTAACTCCACAAGGCTCAATATCATGATTAATAGCTCATACAACCTGTCTTACACATAAATGAGTAGTGAATATGAAGATAAATTTCCAGAGTAAAAAAAAAAATAATATGGTAAATCCGAAATATGGCTCATTTATTGTGCTTAAATAATTTTTTGGTAGAAGTGGGATTGCTTACTGAAGGGAAATAATATGCATTGTAACCCTTCCTTATTTGCACAAACACTATGATAGGTCATTGTGTATGATTACAACATGTGGTGAAGGGACCTTGTATTGATTCCCCAGATAACACACATATCCTATATTTACTTTCTATATGAATTACTTTTTGTTTCCATCCTAGAGCATAGGTTAGGCAGCATATTAATTCCTTGAACTCTACACATATGTTGTAGAATGTTTAAGTTTATGGACCCTTTGTTGGTAGTTTAATGTCGAATATTTAGACAATTAATTCAACTAACACTTACCCATGAAGGATAAACATAATACATATAAAACACCTAACACTTCCCCAAACAATATGAATACCTTATTTAGTTCAAAAATGTTGCCAAACCTGGAAAACCAATTTAAGAATTTGAATGATAGCAAGAAGCAAAACCATTAGTAACTAACTAATTTGAATGATAAACTAGAGAAGTTGGATGAGAAGGATTCGAAAAATTAGCATGACCTATCCAACATTCAAAAATATGTCAACTAAAAAGTTTCCAAGTGTGTTATCACAAGACACAATGGAAAAATAACACTACACTAAACATCACATTAAACCACACTAGGAAGAAACTTCTAACCTGCGGCTATCTAGGCACCCAAAAACTTGTTTAGGTCCACATAAAAAGCTAATGGATAATAACATATGGGATTATTCTCCCAAGGTGGAATTGAATAATTTTAATTTTCCTGGCCTACTAGGATGGGCCACCCAGATAGAACATTACTTCACCCTTTAGTAAATTATAGATGACATGATGAAACTTAGGGTAGAATTCATATATATATATATCTAGAATGGTATTAATGGTTGGAGAAACATTAAAAAAAAAGGTCTATGATGCATCACCAAGAATCAGTTTGTTAAAGTTGTCAATGCATATTTTAAAGAGATACTCACTATTTGGGTAACTTACCAAGTTACACCAAATATTCTCAATCACTAACCTTAGTATCATTTTATTAATTAACCATAGGTAAAAATAACTTAATAGATTTTTTCTATCAAAATTTTTTCATTAGTGGCATCAAGGAGGAGATTTGAGCTTAATTTAGAAAGCAATGAACTACTACTACATTGTCATAAGCAAATGTGAGGGTGCTAGAAGCGAAGATGGTGATCAATGCACAAATTTAGAAACCAACATTCAATCCCCATGCTCATCCTTCCCAAGGTATCTATTTTCCATTGAAATTACAAAGTTATCTCCAACAAAAATTCCAAACTACTAAAGACATGGACTGTGTTATAATTGTGATGAAAAATATGCCCTAGGTCATAAGTGTAAAGCATAGATATTGCTTCAAATTGATAAGACCACACAACACCTAATTGAAGACATGTCTATTAAAGAGACACTAAAATTATAGGTTGAAGACACCAATGCTTAGACTTAGGTAGATAGAAAACCTTATGTTATTATGAATTTTGACTCAACAAGTATTAAAACTCATGAACTACATTAAGCACTAGAAAGTTGTTTTCCTATTTGATAGTTGCAATTCTCACAATTTCATTCACACGTGAGTGTGAGAAGAAAACCATTGTTTTGTATACCTAATACATAACTTATAAATCATGATTTCTAATGGAGGTATGATGAAATGTGGGGGAAAAAGTAAAAAATTCAAACTCTAGATGGGATATTTTCAACTCAAAACCCATATATTTTCCATAGGTATGGGTGATTATGATACAATATTGGAGGAAGTATGGCTATGCACATTAATTACAATCATAATGTGTTTAAAAGGAAACTATATTAGTTTCGGTAATGAGGGACATGTACACACTCCTTAATGGATATAGGTATGCTCTCTTAAATAGACGACTCTCATCTTATGGAGAAATTATTAAAGAAATGGTACTATGGAATTATTTCCTAATTTAATGTAATATAGATTATGAAGGATATAACACAAGAAATCGACACACATTTTCATCTATTCCTTTACAAACATCACCATGTATTTGAGATACCAAATATTTTACCCCCTTCTCTAGGAGAGAATGAGCATGCCATTCCCTTGATTTTAGGAACCAAATAACCAAAAGTGCATCCTTATTAACATCCATTTGAACAAGAGAATGAAATATAAAATATTACTCAAAAACCATTAAGGTATGTGTCATATATCCTAGTACAAGACCTTATTCATCGCTAGTATTCAGTGTTAAAGGAGGGAACTTGTCATGTGTCTTGATTTTAGGTATCTCAATAAGTTTAAATTCAGGAAAAATTTCCCATCCTAGTTATTGATGATCTCTTCGATGAACTTCATGGAGAAATTTTTTTCAATAAGATTGATATACATTTAATATACCACCAAATTATAATGAAATAGATAGATATCCCTAAGATAAAATTCTAAACACACAAAGGTAATTAATAGTTTCTAGAGATGCCTCTTGGACTTCATAATTCTCCATCCACCTTAAGAGTCTCATTAACAAGATTTTCAAACATTTTCTATGCACATTTTTGTTGGTCTACTTCAATGATATTTTGATTTATATTAAAGTATGGTAAGTACAAATATAACATGTTGATAAGTGTTAACAACTTTTGAGAGACAACCAATGATTTGTGAAGTACTCAATGTGCTTTAGGGGTTCTTGAGGTTGAATATTTGTGTCAAATTGTATAACAAAATGAAGTACAAGTTGATCCCTAGAAAGTTCATGTCATGCAATATTTTACCTATCCCTAAACACTAAATAGCTTGATGTGACTCTTAGGAGTTATAGGATACTATATGAGACTTGTGAAAAATTATGGAAAAATTTCAAAATAGGTATAGGCTCATGACATGGAAGCCTAGTCATCATTCAGGAATCTTCTTCAGTTTTAGTCCAATGGGATTGCGACAAGTGTCACTTTGTGATTCATCGGTTTAGTTTGTAAAGGTAAAGTTTTTCCAATGACCTCCAAGGGTTGAACTTGAGTTCATAATATTATGTGCTGAAAATGAATTTTCTTTTCATTTAATTAAGGTTGAAATTAATATATGTATATATATTTAATATGTTGTATGGTTTTTAACCATATAATATATGATATTTAATTAATTCAAACTTTATTTAATTTCTTTTTAAAAACATTCCACATATAAATTATTTACAAACCACGCCATTAAACTTTACATTGCAATGTGTGTTGGCAATATATTATTATTGGTGGGTTCGGATGCATATAATATTATGGTTGCAATATGGCAGATATTAAATTTTTAACATTAATAAATAGAGGCACATATGCTATGGTGTGAAGGTTTAAATATTGGTCGAATGGCATCATTGCAAAACCATATATGGGGGCTCGAGGTCCGAGTTTGAACCCATGACCTCCCCCCACCTTACGCATGCCTCCATCAATGATCCATGGGCCTAGTACTTGATAACCATGGTTCTGCGCACCTATTTGTACTCATGCTCTGTGCCAATGGGCAGAGGAGGGGGCCAGCCCCCTCTCCATGTAACCTCTACACCGTGACCAAGCGTCGGGCCAAACGCAAAATGTGCTTAGCGCATATTAATCCCGCTTATCTTTAAGTTAATCCACACTTATCCTTAATTAACTGCGCACTTAACTTGGCGGCAGGTTTGGCGTAGTGCTCCAAATCTGGAAGAACTCCAGATTTGGTGGAGTTAGCTGGATATTTTCTAGAATTAGTGGACAAATTGCAGGGAAATTAGTTTTTTCCATAACCGAGGCAATATTCGACCATATTGGGAGTAGGAAGAGTCATTCTAGACAGATTTGGATGTTTTGGAGCCATTGGAGTAGATTTCAGAGGAAACGGGAGATTGTAAACAACACTTTTGCACAATTCAAGCTAATAAAAAGGCCCACACTATGAAGCTGGACCAAGGAGATGTAGCTCGGGGAGGTGAAATCCTTCATAAAAAACTTGTGTATTTGTCTCTTTTATTTGTGCTTGTTTTGTTTTATTATGTTGTTGTTCAGCATTGAGTTTCCATGCTTTTAAGTTCATAAAATACACTAAATGTCATCAAGTTTAATGAATTGTCACTCATAAGCACATGTATAAATCCTTGTATGATAAGAAAACCAAAGCACTTTCATGTTAATTCTGAAACTAATATTAGCACAACATTAAATAACAATAAATTTCAAATCCAGTTGGTATCAGAGCCTGGTTGAAAGGCAAGGTTATTTGCTTGATATTTGCTTGAATTTTTGTGCAAGTTAATGGTTGCAATTTTGTGATGTTGACAAGGTTAAAGTTGTAGAAAGGTGAAGGGAAGTTTTTGGTTGCAAGTCTCGAGATTAGGACCAGAAGAAGGAGAGATAAAAGAGTATCATCCTCACCCAAAATTCCACTCATAGCTGCACTTGAAGAACCTCAAGTTTTGTCTCAAGAAGCTGAGATTGAAGAGGTGCAATTTGTACAAGAAGTTGAGTTGATTGAAGAGGTACAAGCATCAAGATTTGAGCTTGAATCCTTAGTCATTATGTCAGGTTTTGGAGAGACTCATAGACATTTAGAAGAATAGGATGTCAAGAGAGACTTAAAAGACATAAAAATAATGGTTAAAATCATGCTTGATGCATTCACTGCAGAAAGGGCAGGAGGAGGTTCTAAGCCTCCATATGGAGAAGGATCTTCAGATGGTAAGAAGGATGAGGAGAAGAGTTAAAAGGGCAGTAGAGAAAAGACACCTCGATCTCCACCATGTTCATCATCCTCATCATCCCCATGTGCATCATCTTCCACTTCCACCACAAAGACCACTCACAATCACACTCCCTCAAAAGCCACAAAAGGGAAGACTCCATTACTCAAATTGGACATTAAGTTTGAACTACCCATGTACAGTGGCGAGGTAAATGTAAAGAGGCTTGAAAATTGGATACGTCAATTGGAGGTGTATTTCATAACTCAAAACCTTCATGAAGATGACATAAAGATCCAGTTGGCTTCAAGGCTAGAAGAATATGAACTATTTTGGTGGGAAGAAAAGACTCAAGAGGAAATGTGAATCCATGGTAAGATATCCATTTTGTGGGTTGAGTTTATTTCTTCCATTAAAAGACAATTTTATCCATTAGCCTATATGAAAAAAGCTATTATGAGTTGGCAAAATTTTAAGCAACTTAGGGGTCAAACAGTTTTAGAGTATACCCAATAGTTTAGAAAGAGAGCTTTGTTGTTAGGAGTAGATTTGAATTCCCAAGATACACTCTTGAAATACATTGGGGGTTTACATTCATATTTGAAGCATACTATTCTTATGTTTAACCCAAGAAATTTAGATGAAGTTTGTGTACAAGCCACACACTTAGAGGCAAGGGGGAAACAAAACATAGAGGAAAAAGGTGAAAGTGAGGGTAAAGGGAAAGGAAAGTTTTATGGAAGAGGAAAAAGAAATAGATTTGTAAAAAGAGAGAAGGAAAAAATCACATGCAAGAACTGTTCAAAGTCTGACCATGATGAAGACCACTGTTGGAAAATTCATCCAAAATTGAAACTAGATAGACTAAAAGCCAAAGAGAAAGGGAAAATTGTTGCTATAGCTGAACAAGGCTTAGGGTCAGATTTAGGAGATGAGACAAAAATTACAGCCATGGGTTGGAAAGGTAAACATATTGAAAGCACTAGTTCTTCTAATTTTTCAAATGATACTCATGATGAATATACAAGAATAGAACTTTTCCATATTAGAGTTGTCTCTAAACATACCAAGATTGATACACTTTTTGATAGTGGGTCACAAGCTAACTTGATTTTCGAAGATTTGGTTAAGCAGCTAGGCATTGAAACCATTATACATCCATGAACATATCCTTTGGGTTGGATATGCAAGAATGAAAACTTGCAGATTGCAAGGAAGTGCTTACTAGAATTTGCTATTAACTCAAACTTTCTTGATGAAGTTGAGCTTGCTATTAACTCAAACTTTCTTGATGAAGTTGAGCTTGGGAATTCCTTACCTTTATGATAGGAAAGATGTATTTCATCGCCATGAGAACAAGTATCACTTGTTCAAGGATGGTATTGAGTACATAATTAGAACACATAAGAAGAAGACAGGATTGTATCTTATGCATGCAAGTGAAATGAAGAGGATAGTGAATGCAAGTCAGAACTTGACATTATTGATGACAAAAAAAAGAGATGTATTGAATCACATTTTTCAAAAATATTCATGTGCTTGTAATGAGTTGTTTCAGGATGTTAACGTGTTGCCTTTGAAAGAAGGTTAAAAACATTTGCAGTAGTCAATATTGATGTTGAACAGTGTTGGAAACAAGATGTCAGTGCAAGAGGGTGCAAAGGTCAAAGAGAAAGTGACAAAGCAGCTTGGAAAAGAAGGCATGGGTTCCACAAATTCTTTTTGCTGGTTTCCAAAAGGTACATGGAAATGGTGAAGATACTTGGTCAAGAGTCGATGCAAATACAAGGAAAAAGAAACAAAAAATCGCCATGGTGACAGTGTGCAAGGTGAGAAAGTTTCTAAGTTTTCTTTGATTGTTGACCAAGGTAGGGACAAGATGGCTTCTAAAAGAATAGATTGTTGTTCTACAAATTCATAAATATTGTAGCATGACGGTGTCAATGACAGCAAGAGAAGGTCACAAGGATCTAGGAGAAAGTTGACTTTTTATGAAAAGCTCCAAATGATGAAATTGGGAAAATTTCAATGGATAGAGACTGGAATGGTAAGGAAACAATCCTCTCATTCACATAATTAGTAATCAAGAGATATTTTGGGGTCCAAAAGGCTTCTAGTGGGGAGGAATGATCACAAGCTCGGTATTTTAGCTCAAAAAAAAAAGTTCTTAGAATTGAATGAAACTAAAATGACAACGACCGACCCATCACAAGGAACCCAACACAACTTGTTTCGTTGAAAACCGAGTTTGGATGAGGAAGTTATGCTCTGCTGATCGACGTTCAGAACAGGAAATTTTATTAAAAAAATTGTAGAACAGGTACAAGTTGATGACATAGCATCCTAGTCAGAATTCAGGAATCTTCTTCAGTTTTATTCCAATGGGACTATGACAAGTGTGACTCTATGATTCACTAGTCTAGTTTGTGAAGGTCAAATTTGTCTAATGACCTCCAAAGGTTGAACTTGAACATTAATAAATGGAGGTGCATATGCTATGGTGTGAAGGTTTAAAGATTCATCGAATGGCACTGTTGCAAAGCCATATATGGGGGGTCGAGGTTCGGACTCGAACCCATGACCTCCCCCCACCTAACACATGCCTCCACCAACGGGCCATGTGCCCAGCTCTTGATAGTTATGGCTCTGCATGCCTATTTGAACTCATTCTCCGCAACAATGGGTGGAGGAGGGGGCTAGCCTCGCAGGCTAGCCCCCTTTCCATGTAACCTCTATAATGTGACCAAACACCAGGCCAAACAAAAAACATGCTTAGAACATATTAACCCCTCTTATATTTAAGTTAATCTGCACTTATATTTAATTAACTGCGCGCTTAACTTGGCGGCAGGTTTGGTGGGGTGCGCCAAATCTGGCGGAACTCCAGATTTGGTGGATTCAGCTGGATATTTTCCAAAATTAGTGGAGAAATTGCAAGGAAATTATTTTTTTCCATAACTGAGGCAATATTCGACCAAACTGGGTGCAGGAAGAGTCATTCTAGACCGATTTTGATGTTTTGGAGCCATTGGAGTAGGTTGCGAAGGAAACAGGAGACTGTAAACATCACTTTTTCATAATTTAAGCTAATACAAAGGCCCACACTATGAAGTTGGGCCAAGGAGCTGTAGCCCAAGAGGGGTGAACCCCTTCATCAAAAACTTGTGTATTTGTCTCTATTATTTGTACTTGTTGTGTTTTATTATTTTGTTGTTCAGCATTGATTTTCCATGCTTTTAAGTTCATAAAATACACTAAATCTCATCAATTTTTATGAATTGTCACTCATAATCACATGTATAAACCCTTGTATGATAGCAAAATCAAAGAAATTTCATGTTAATTCTGAAACTAATAGTAGCACAGCATTAACTAATAATCAATTTCAGATCAATCAAGGGAATATTAATCAAATGCAAAGATATGTAGAATATGGTAAATTCAAAATATGTCTTTTGTGTAGAACAACCCCAATTAGGTGAATTACAAGTGATTTCCATAGAAAGTGCATCATTTGGGAGTTATGTGTAGTTCTTACAAGAGGTGTTTTTGGTTGCATCCATCCAAAAAATGATGCCACAAATTGAGTGCACAATTATTAAAGAAACTAAATCAATCCACTTTCAGAAGGTTGTATGTTAGAAATATCATGTGTAATCAAATCTTGAGCTACTTCTCCAACCAAGATCCACCAAAAACAAGTAAAGAAAATATTTTATAATATCTCCATTTTTTTATAGCCAAAATTTGGGGGAATTGGTTTCAATTCCCACCATTGCTTCTCTGCATAAATATATGGACATGGACTAGAGGTGGAAGGGGGTAACTATGTTGAAAAATCATCATTCAATATCTATGTAATAAAAATACTATTGATAAATTTATGATGGTAGTCGTTAATTGTATTATGTATTTATGAATATTTATCCTTAATGAAAAAGAGTTGATTGTTGATGTTTTAGATCATCTATGTTGAAGATAAATTTTGGCTCTATAGCCTTTTAGGTAGTATGGCACTAGTTGGGAGGGCCCAACAGCTTTGGCCCACACTGCCCCATTCCTTTCCTTTCTATAATGTAGTAAAGCTTAGTTTCATTTCTTTCATTTTGATATATATATTGTAGCTTGGTTGAATGTACCATTTATTTATTGCTCTGATCATTGGACATTTTGTTACTTACATTTTTGTTGTTTGTAGGAACAAGATCAATCACTAAATGGAAACTCTAGGAATTGTAACCCTCCTAGTTGTCTAACCATTTGTTTCAACTAGTGTGATAGGCCTATGCCATGTCAAATAGGGACTCTATAGGAAACCTTAGTGATCACCATATCTCATTACTTCTCACTTTCATTTATTGCACTTAAATCATTTTTTTGTAGAAGTGGGATTGCTTTCTTAAGGGAGATAATATGCATTGTAACCCTTCCTTAGTTACACAAACACTATTATAGGTCATTGTGAATGATTGTAACATGTGGTGAAGGGACCTTCTATTGATTCCCAAGATAATACACATCTCCTATATTTACTTTCTATATGAATGTATTTTTGTTTCCAACTTAGATCATAGGTTAGGAAGCATATTAATTCCTTGAACTCTGCACATATGTTGTAGGATCTGTAAGTTTATAAACCCCTGGTTGATAATTTAATGTCGATTATTTAAACAATTAAATTTACTAACACTTACCCATGAAGGATAAACATAATACATATAAAACACCTCACACTTCCCCAAACAATATGAACACCTTATTTAGTTTTAAAAGGTTGTCAAACTTGGAAAACCAATTTAAGAATTTGGATGAGATCGAGAAGAAAAACCACCATGAACTAACTAATTTGAATGAGAAAATAGAGAAGTTGGATGAGATCAAGAAGAAAAACTTCCAGGAACTAACTAATTTGAATGAGAAGCTAGAGAAGTTGGATGAGTAGGAATCGAAAAATTAGCATGCCCTAGCCAACATTTAAAAATATGTCAACTAAGAAGTTTCCAAGTGTGTTATCGCAAGACACAATGGAAAAATAACACTACACTAAACATCAGATTAAACCACACTAGGAAGAAACTTCTAACTCGGGGCTATGTAGGCACCCAAAAATTTGTTTAGGTCCACATAAAAAGCTAATGGGTAGTAATGGATAATAACATATGGTACTATTCTCCCAAGGTGGACTTGAATAATTTTAATGGTCCTAACTGATCTAGGTGGATATTGGTGGCCACCCACCTATTCCATTTGGACCCGCACCATTAGTTCATTCAGTTTTTCACTTTCAACATAACTTACTATTTTTAGCAGGTTTTCGGGTCCTGAACTTCTGGAGCCGTTTGGAGGCCCTAATGATACAGGTGGATATTGGTGGCCACCCACCTATTCCATTTGAACCCCCACCATTGGTTCTTTTATTTTTCCAGTTTTGGCACAACTTACTATTTTTAGCAGATTTTTGGGTCCTTAACTTATGGAGCCATTTTGAGGCCCTAAACGACGTTTTTTGGGAAAACTGGGAGAAACATGGGTCCATAGACTGATGATTCTTACACAAAAATTTTTATTCCTTGGATAGATCTTTCTAACGAGGTATGGTGCACGTTAAACGAAGATCGTATGCCAAAGTTACGTCCCCGGGAAGTCGAAACACCAATTTACCCAAACGGGGCCTATATTTTTGGCGCTTCATCTCCTAGGGTTAGGTTTTTGGATGTTTAGGGTTTTCTATTGTTTCTAAATAATAAATAGGCCCTCAAGCCTCATTGTAACACAATTCAGAGCCCTGTAGCCGCCACATCATAGATAAGCTACTAACGCCCTAGCTAGTTATTTCCATTATGTCTGTAAGCATATTTCTGTTATTTGATATTAATGAAATGAAGTATTATTTCCGTTACATCTCTGTGTTTATTTCTATTTCTGTATTTTATTGCGTTCCTGCGTAAATCCGGATCACTAACCTACTAGGATGGGCCACCTAGATAGAACATTACTTCACCCTTTAGGAAATTACCAATGACATGATGAAACTTATGGTAGAAGTCATGTATCTATATCTAGAATGATATTAATGGTGGGAGTAAAATTTAAAAAAAAATAAAAAAATTCTACGATGCATCACCAAGAATCAGTTTCTTAAAGTTGTCAATGCACATTTTAAAGGAGATACTCACTATTTGGGTAACTTACCAAGTTACACCAAATATTCTCAATCACTAACCTTAGTACATCCTTTTATTAATTAACCATAGGTACAAATAACTTAATAGATATTGTCTATCAAATTGGTTTCATTAGTGGCATCAAGGAGTATATTTGAGCTTAATTTAGAAAGCAATGAACGACTACTAGATGGTCAGAAGAAAATGTGAGGGTGCTAGAAGTGAAGGTGGTGATCAGTGCACAAATTTAGAAACCAACATTCAATCCCCATGCTCATCATTCCTAAGGTAATTCCCCATTCATAGCCCCTACCTGTCCATTTAAATTACAAAGTTATCTCCAACAAAAATTCCAAACCACTAAAGACATGGACTATGTTATAATTGTGATGAAAAATATGCCCTAGGTCATAAGTGTAAAGAATAGATATTGCTTCAAATTGATATGACCATAAAACACCTAATTGAATACCTGTGTATTAAAGAGACACTAAAATTATAGGTTGAAGACACCAATGCTCAGACTTAGGTAGATAGAAAACCTTGTGTTATTAGGAATTTTGACTCAACAAGTATTAAAACTCATGATCTACATTAAGCACTAGAAAGTCTTTTCCTAGTTGATAGTTTCAATGCTCACAATTTCATTCACACGCGAGTGTGAGAAGAAAACCATTATTTTTTATTCCTAATACATAACTTCTAAATCATGATTGCTAATGGAGGTATGATGAAATGTGGGGGAAAAAGTGAAAATTTCAAACTCTAGATGGGATATTTTCAACTCAAAACCCATATATTTTCCATAGGTATGGGTTATTCAATGATACAATATTAGGGGAAGTATGTCTATGCACATTAATACCAATCATAATGTATTTCAAAGGAAACTATATTAGTTTCAGTAATGAGGGACATTGTTGGAACAGGATCTCTTGCAAGCTGCGAATCTGATCCATTTTGTATATTTTTTATTATATTTAGTCTAGTGCAGGGGCTTTGGGGCGGGTCAAAGCCCCTAATACATTTTAAGCGGGCCAAGAGTAGACCAAGAGTCTGCAAACCATGGTTTGCGGACCATTGGATGTGTAGGCTAAAGTACTATAAATAGTTGAAACTTTTTGAGTCGATAGGAAAGAATGAATAGAGATTGATGCTAAGTGTGAACTGTTAGATCTGGGATTGGGTTATTGGGTTAGGACTCCAGCTGGATGTGTTCGCGGAGATCCTTTGTCCGGCTGTGTGCGGACCCTGCTGGCTGTGTGCGTAGGTGGGTTTTTGGGTATGTAAGAAACTTTTAGATAAGTAAATATGCGAATTATTGTGGATATCTGATGTTGTTTGATCTATCTGGTTATGGTTATTGTGGACTCGAATTATATGTGATTATGTTATGAGCTGAAAATGATATGTGTTTATAAGCTATGAATTATCTGTGTTACGATAACTGTATCTGCAATCTGATTAAGTCTGCTGTGAATATATTGTTTTATGCTTATACTTGGCTGTTCGCACGTGGATGCGAGCCTATTATTTAAATCTGGTAAAAATGTACTCTGGTTAATCATTAAAAGTACTACGAATGACCTATGACTGTGTAGATCTGATGGTTGCTGAATGGTTCGACTTACCTTCTCTCTCTCTCAGGGTGCGGAAACCTGGTTCCATCACCCACCCATATTGCTTCGGGTGAGACTTTGGCCTACGCAAGAAGGTCACTGCCGAAAGGGCCAATAGTATAGGGGTTTGTTAGCAAACCTTAACCTCCGAACCTGGGTTAGGACCCCCTGAGCCAACAAATGGTTCTGTTTCTGGGACAGGGAGCATTTTGAGAGAGGGATCAGCTAATGCCAAGGCCGTATTGGAAGCCTGAAGGAAAAGAAATTGATGAATGGTTTAAACAGCAAGTTCAGGAATTCGCAGTAAAAGAAAACCACAACACGAATTTGACCACCGAAGAGTGGAAGAATAATTATATTTTCACAGAGATCTACGAGATCTTCTTTGTAACAATTGCGATCGAGCTCTAGGAGTGGCTCGCAAGGTTGTTCGTATCTTAGAAGTGTTGGAAGGACGAACGAGTTACGCAGTGGACCCCTGAATTGGTCTAGCAGCTCAAAAGAACTGATAACACCATCACTCGCACGGTGGATCACTGGGTGGACAATGTACTGGGAGGGTTCGTAGCAGAATTTTCCATCGATCAGTTCGTCTCCTACTCTGAAGCAGAGCGAAGATCCTTCAAGGGTTTCTAAGGTAAGTTTCTAAGGACCTTACCACTGTTGATTGAGATATTACTGTGCGAAAAGAGTATTTTTTGCAGCCACACTGAATGAATGACCTCTGATCTAGCCGAAAGTACGACACGAAGTGGCAAGTATTATCGGACCAACGAAGAAGGAGACAGATCTGCCTACAGTCTAGTAGGAGAAGCAGCTATGCAGAGCCCTCCGGCCACACCACTGTCCAATCAACACAGGGGTAATAACTCACCGATACCTCCGCCACCACTAGAAGGTGACATGCCTGCACACATGAAGTTTCCTACCTTTAAGGGTGTGGGGGATGAAGACATGGATAAGTTCTGGTTTGTCACAGGATCGGTTTGGACTATGCAGAATGTAGCTAGTGATATGGTGAAAAGGGCACAACTGTCCTTGGCCTTCGAAGAAAGAGCTTTAGACTGGTACATGGGATATATCGGCCATCATGCAAACACGACCATTGAAGAGATCAAGAACGCCTTGAAGCAACAATTCAAGAAGCCTAAATCCTACTCCCAAATAGTGGTTGATCTAAAATATTTCAAGCAAGGGGCATATGAGTCGGTGTGGGAGGCTGATCAGCGACTGAAGAAGGTGATTAGAGAAGGAGGGTTCCAGTATGATGAAAAACAACACACGAAGTGGTTCATCGCTATGCTGCTACCTCACCTATGAGTACCTAGGGGTCATCAAACTTTCAAATTGCAGGAAAAATCTTTGGAGGTCTCTATGAAATTAGAAGTTGCGCCCAAAGATGATGCCCAATTGGGCATCCAACAGATCCAAGGAAAATTGGAGGCAATGCACGTGGAGATCCAGAACCTGCGAAAGGAACGAGGACCCGAAGCTAGCCCCGAAAAATGGTGCATACAATGTAGGACGAATGGTCACACCAAGGATAAATTCCCTCTATTAATAGGCTATATGCAGGCCGGGAGACCTAGTCCATTGCGCTCTAAGGAAGTTATAGGATCAAGCGGGCAGGCGTTATGGTGCGAAGATTGCCGCGTTGTAGGATTTCACAATACAAACCACTATCCCCACCTTGTTGCGTATGTCCTAGAGGTGAAGCAACAATGGTGCAGGTTCTGCAGGCCGGTAGGACACGATGAACAAAACTTTCGAACGTATGATTTGATGATCGATCGAGGGAACCTCTATAGGGTACAGTCGGATCCATCCTCGCCAAGATCCATCTCGAGCACATGTAGCTCCCCAGCTAGGGCAGGGGAGGCGGAAGAGGTGGAAGCACAGTTCAGGGACGAGGGCAACTAATCTGTTATAATTGTGGGGAAGTAGGACAATTTGCCAGGGATTGTCCAAATCCTACAAGGCAGTCCTGCCAGTATTGCAGACAGTTGGACCATGCGATCGAAGACTATCCAATATTGATAGAAAAGATACGGAAGAAGAAGCCAACACCTACGCAGAATGTGCAGAGGGTTAAGGCTGAATTGCGAGACAAAGATCCAAGCATAAATGTTGTAGCATGTAGTGGGATGGCTACTGCCGGAGAAAAGACTGTGACTGAACCTACGATCCGGCAAGCAATTATCAAGCAGGATGATTTGGATGTAAGAAAAGAAAAATAAATGTTGGTCACTGCTCACACAGACTCTGCGGAGGCAGAGGCGTCTAAATCGCAGTTGCCAGGAGGCCTCAAAGCAAGTGAGGAGGTCAAGCCCTTTTTACAGGCATGTATGAAGCTGCTACGCAACCCAAAGGCTGTGGAAAATCTTCAGGCATTAATAGATAGCTATGCAGCATGACCTATCCCACCTTAGGAAATCAAGGACGTACACAAACTGTATAGATATAAGAAATGAACTAGTAGGGAGATGAGTTTGACTGCGCAGATTGGTGATTACAGGATGGATCAAGTTATTTTGGACCTAGGGTCAGATGTGAATGTATTGCCTAAACAGACTTTTCAACGAATGGGGGAACCTAAGTTAGAATGGTCCACTATCCAGTTGTGTATGACCAATCAGCAGAAGATCATACCTTTGGGGAGACTGTAAAAAATCATGGTAGATATCGTAGGGGTCAAGGCCCAGGCTGACTTTGAAGCCATTCAAATTGTAGAAGATGCAGACCCCTACCCTGCAATGTTAGGGTTAGATTGGGCCATAGATATGGGGGGTATCATTAATTTGAAGAAGAGGATCATGGTGTTTGAAAATAACGATACCAGGGTGATAGTACCGTTAGATCCCGTGGAAGGAAAACGATACACGGAGCTAGTGTGCGACGAAGAGGAGGTGGATTACATCTACAAATTAACTGTGCAGAATGAAGATTGGATCAACCCCACAGCGGATGGAGTACTCTGCTGGGAAAAGGATAGTGAATGCTTCTCCGACTTTGATGAGGAGATGGAGAACTGACACACTCAGTTACAAAAGGTCTCTAAGCTGTAATGCCTTCGGATCACAAATAATTTCCACTGCATTTCATCAAAGGTAAGAGATCTGCCCTATTTTGATGGTTTTGATAACGTTAGGGATTTTTTGCAGACATTTGAAGCAGAAGTTCCCAGAGAACGAAGGTTATGGGCCCTTAACCTGGCTATACATGCTACCCCTACACAATAGTGGGATACACATAAAGAAGCATTCCAGAAATGGTAGGATTTTCGGGACATGATGCTCCTACGATTTGAGACACCGGCGAAAGTATGGGTCAAGATTTTCCTTGGCCCAGGAAATCCGCAGGAACATGTGGATGCATGGATAAAGGCATGGGGCGACCAAACTATAGAAGAGCGGGTTCACTTATTCGTTCATGCACTGGGTCCAATCCCTACTGCATGGTACCTGGATGCGGAGCTCCATCAGTGCACCCGCCATTGGGAAACTTTGACAGGTGACGTCGTAAAAACATTCAGACTAATAGGGGGTTCTAAGGCACTTGACGAAGCTCTTCAGGACATAGATACATTTGTGTTTGGAAAATCTGGCTCCTCTGCAGCATCCAGGGCGCTGACTTGGGAAGCACAGATGCAAGATATTATCCACTGTCGCAGCTTGGCAAGGGAGGATGGTGAAGATGACCTGCGGTCTGTCGCTATCCCAGAGTCGGAAGGGGAGTGCGTCGTTGAAGGACCCCCACTACGAGAAGTCAACGTCACTAAGTCGCTCAAGCTGCAAGAGGTAAACATTGGAACGAAAGAGCACATTAAGATGGCTAAGATTGGGGACTACTGGGATGAGGAGACAGTAGGCAAAGTGGCCGAGTTACTTATAGAATACCAGGACTTGTTCTCGATAAAATTCTCAGCGTTGAAGGGGATCACGGGGGACTTGGGAATCATGCATATCACTCTCAAACCCAATGCACAGCCCATTAAAAAATGACCTTATAGGCTGAACCCCAAATATAAGTAGAAGGTCAAAGAAGACCTCGATAAAATTCTGGTTGCAGGTATCATCAAACCTATTGAACAATCAGACTGGGTCAGCCTAATGGTGGTTTAGGAGAAGAAAAATAAGGGGGAGATTCAGATCTGTGTGGACCTGCACAAACTGAATGATGCCTGCGTTCATGATCCATTCCCGACACCCTTCTCAGATGAGATTTTAGACAGCGTGGGAGGACAGGAAGCATACTCCTTCACAAACGAGTTCTCAAGATACCATCAAATTATAATTGCACCAGAGGCCGTAGCAAAACCACGTTCGCCACTGAATGAGGATCTTTTCAGTATACTGTCATGTCGTTTGGGCTCAAAAATGCCCCTGCTATTTTCTCTAGGGTTGTTGTTGCAGTCTTTAAGAAGTTTATCCACAAGTTCCTCGAAGTATATTTTGATGATTGGACTGTTTTCAGCCTGGTAAAGGCACATGTATCAAACTTGCACATGATGTTGGATGCCCGCCAAAAACACCAGATCTCCTTGAATATCAAAAAGTGTATCTTCTGTGTACCTTTCAGAATCTTTCTCGGCGACATAATTTGTCAGCAGGGACTGATGGTAGACCCTACCAAAATAGCAGTTATCGTAAACTTGCCAGTACCAACCACGGAGAAACAGCTGCGCTTGATCCTTGGAAATACAGACTACTACAGGAAATTTATTCAGGGCTATGCACTGATCACTGCCCCCATGGAAAAATTGATCAAGAAGAATGTGTCGTTATTTTGGAATGAAGAATGCCGAAAGAGATTCGAATTACTCAAGGAAAATATGGTCTCGGCACCTATTCTCATCTTTCCTGATTGGGAGAAGGTATTTCATGTTCATGTCGATGCGTCGGGCATTTCCCTCGAGGCTATCCTTACGCAGCCGGGAGAAGGAGATATTGACCATCCGGTTGCCTTCGCAAGTAGGAAAATTTCTAGTATGGAACACAACTACTCCACCATAGAGCAGGAGGGGTTCGCCATGCTCTACGCTTTGCAGAAATTTTGGCATTAATTACTCGGAGGACACTTCAAAATGTTCACAAACCATTCAGATTTGAAGTACCTAGTAAATAAGCCTATGTTGGGGGAAAAAATATGCCGATGGCTACTGCTATTTCAGGAATATTACTTTGAAATCATCGTCAAGCCGAGAAAGTTGAATTCAGGGCCGGATCACCTATCCCGAATAGAGAGTGGCGAAGAGCCAACTGACCTAGAAGCTGGACTGCCCGATGCATAGCTATTTGCCATTAAGATAGTAGATGCCCACTTCGCGGATATCATTTAGTTCTTTACTACAGGGACGGCACCCCCAGAGTACTCTATATAGCAGAAGAAAGAGCTAGTCACCCGGGCAGTGGATTTTACTATCATCACAGGTCACTTGTATAATATGGGAGCAAATGAAGTATTGCAGCGGTATGTTTTGGAGCATGAAAGGCACACTATCTTGGCAGAAGTTCGTGACGGAGTAGCAGGGGGTCACTACGCAGGAAAAGCAACGATGCAAAAGGTCTTGAGAGCTGGGTTATGGTGGCCAACCCTGCATAGCGATGCACATGATTATTGTAAAGCATGCGACATGTGCCAAAAAATAGGGAGGTCGTCCCGCAAAGATGAAATGCCCCTCCAGCCACAAATGGCTCTCTAAGCATTTGATAAGTAGGCCATCGATTTCATTGGGCCTATCAACCCACCCAAGAAGAAGACGGGTGTGCACTACATCATTACCGCCACTAATTATGTAACCAGGTGGGTTGAAGCACAAGCCGTAAAATATTGTATTGTAGATACCACTGTGCACTTCATCTTCGACCACATTCTGACTAGATTTGGATGTCCAAAGATCCTCATGAGCGACAGAGGTATGTACTTTGTTAATGAAACAATCCAGGCGTTGACCGAGGAGTTCCGGATCCATCATACAAAGAGCACACCATATCACCTACAGGCTAACGACGCGGTTGAAGCTTTTAATAAAATCTTGGAGCATGCGTTGACGAAGGTATGCAACGCTGATCGCAGCGATTGGGATGTGCGCATTCCATCGGTCCTCTGGGCCTATCAAACGACCTACAAGAAGCTAACAGGAAAAACCCCATTCAAGATGTTTTATGGTAAAGAAGCTGTCATGTCCATGGAATATATTGTTCCTAGTCTACGTATCGCAGCATTTACAAACATGGAAAAACCTGACATCATGGAGGAGCGATTGGCGCAACTTATGACTTTGGAGGAAGATCAGTTTCTTGCGAATTTCCATCAGCAAGTCCAGAAGGCCCGCGATAAAGCCTGGCATGACCGACATATTCACCAGAAGACATTCAGGGAGGGAAAATTGGTCCTCTTATATGATAGCCAGTTTTCAAAGCATCCCGGAAAGTTTCGACATCATTGGCTTGGTCCCTACATAGTTCGGGAGATCACGGATGGCAGAGCTGTTAGGCTAGCTACCCTGTGAGGCGATCTGCTACCAGGCTATGTCAATGGTAGTCGGCTCAAAATGTATCAGATCAAATGACTATATGCCTGGCGTAGCCGTGTAGGCGCAGCCAGAGACCCCACCACCGTAGTGACTCGGGACGAGTCACAAGATTATGTTGGGGGACTGTTGGAACAGGGTCTCTTGCAAGCTACGAATCTGGTCCATTTTGTATATTTTTTATTATATTTAGTCTAGCGCAGGGGCTTTGGGGCGGGTCAAAGCCCCTAATACATTGTAAGCGGGCCAAGGGTAGACCAAGAGTCTGCAAACCACGGTTTACAGACCATTGGATGCATAGGCTAAAGTACTATAAATAGTTGAACATTTATGAGTCGATAGGTAGGAATGAATAGAGATTGATGCTAAGTGTGAATTGTTAGATCTTGGATTGGGTTATTGGGTTAGGACTCCTGCTGGTTGTGTACACGGAGATCCTTTGTCCGGCTGTGTGCGGACCCTGTTGGCTGTGTGCGCAGGTGGGTTTTGGGGTATGTAAGAGACTTTTTGATAAGTAATATATGTGAAGTATTGCAGATATCTGATGATGTTTGATCTATCTGGTTATGGTAATTGTGGACTCGAATTATATGTGATTCTGTTATGAGCTGCGAATGATATGTGTTTATAAGCTATGAATTATCTATATTATGATAACTGTATCTGTAATCTGATTAAGTCTGTTGCGAATATATTTTTTTATGCTTATACTTGGCTGTATGCATGTGGATGCGAGCCTGATATTTAAATCTAGTAAAACTATACTCTGGTTAATCACTGAAAGTCTTGTGAACGACCTTTGACTGCATAGATTTGATAGTTTCCGAACGGTTTGACTTACCTGCTCTCTCTCTTAGGGTGCAGAAACTTGGTTCCAGCACCCACCCATACTACTTTAGGTGAGACTTTGGCCTACACAACCAGGTCATTGTCGAAAGGGCCATTAGTATAGGGGTTTGTTAGCAAACCTTAACCTCCGAACCTGGGTCAGGACCCCCTGAGCCAATAGACATGTACACACTCATTAATGGATATAGGTAGGTTCTCTTAAATAGTCAGCTCTCATCGTATAGATAAATTATTAAAGAAAGGGTACTATGGAATTATTTCCGAATTTAATGTAATATAGATTATGAATAATATAACATAAGAAATCAAGCAGGTTATTCCTTTACAAACATCACCAGGAATTTGAGATACCAAATAGTTTACCCCCTTCTCTAGGAGAGAATGATCATGACATTCCCTTGATTTTAGGAATCAAATAACAAAAATTACATCCTTATTGATATCCCTTTTAACAAAAGAATGAAATATAAAATATTAATAAAAAACCATTGAGGTAGGGGTCACAGATCCTAGTACAAACCCTTATTCATCACTAGTATTCATAGTGTTAAAGGAGGGAACTTGTAATGTGTCTTGATTTTAGGTATCTCAATAAGTTGAAAAGTAGGGAAGATTTTCCCATCCTAGTTATTGATGATCTCTTGGATGAAATTGATATACATTTAAGATACCAACAAATTAGAATGAAAGAGATAGACATCCCTAAGACAATATTCTAAATACACAAAGGTAATTAATAGTTTCTAGTGATGCCTCTTGGACTTAATAATGCTCCATCCACCTTAAGAGTCTCATTAACAAGATTTTCAAACCTTTTATATGCACATTTGTGTTGGTATTATTCAATGATATTTTGATTTATAGTAAAGTATGGTAATTACACATATAACATTTTGATAAGTGTTAGCAACTTTTGAGAGACAACCAATGATTTTTGAAGTACTTCAAAATGTTCTTTCGGGGCTCTTGAGGTTGAATATTTGTGTCAAATTGTATAACTAAAGGAAGTACAAGTGTATCCCTTGAAATTTCATGTCATGAAATATTTGACCTATCCCTAAACACTAAATATCTTGATGGTATTCTTAGGATTTAGATACTATATGAAATTTATGAAAAATTATGGAAACATAGTAGCTTCTTTAATGTTGCTCCATAAAAGGAATGCCTTTATTTGTAGTGAGTAAGCAACATAGGCATTCACTACTTTAAATGATTCTATGTGCACTACTTTGGTATTAACAGTTCCTAAATTTAATAATACCTTTATTTGGAATGTAATTCTTCAAGCAGAGGTCTAGGAGCATTATTGATGTAGGAAGGATGTCCCTTCGAATTCAACAAAAGAAACTATGTGATTACAATTTGGGAAAATCCACATACGAAAAGGAAATGATGGCTATCCTTCAAGCAGTGGAGACTTGGTGACCATTGTTGATAGGGAGGAAATTTTAGATCAAGACAAACCATCATAGTTCAATGCGCTTTCTTTAACAAAGGTTTTTTTCACCAAAGAAACATAAATGGCTCACCATGATATTGAGGTGTGAATATGATATCATATATAAGAAGAGTAAAGAGAAAGTTGTAGTTTATGCTTTATCTAGACTATTTGAGCAAGATGGGTCACTGCTTTCCTTATTATTAACGAGTATAATATTGCTCAAGGAAGCTCACATGGAATGGGTAGTGAAAATAACTTTAGAAAATATCGTCTAACATATTTAGATAGATCCCACCCCACATAAAATCAATACATGGAAACAAGATACATTGTGCTATAAATGGCATATTATTATGGAGAAATATTCAACTTTAAAACAATGATTCGTAGAGGAGCTACATTCATCACCAATACTGGGTCACTTTGGTTTTCATGAAATCTATGAAATCAATAAGCACTCATTTTTTGGGAAGGCTTGAAAATAGATATCTCTTATTTCATATCATCATGTTATTCTTGCCAAAGAAACAAGGAAGAGATGGTGAAGATACAAGGGAAATTTTAACCTTTATTGATACCACAAAAAAATGGACATATATTTCAATGGATTTTATTTTGGGACTCCCAAAAGTAAAAAACAAAACATTCATGATGATGGTGGTTGATCGTCTTTCAAAAGATACTCATTTTTTTCCCTATCTCATCCTTTCTCTTCTTCCTTAGTTACTTAAGGCTTCATGGATTATATCTTTAAGTTACATGGAATTCTCACTTTTGTTGTATTATATTAGGACCCCACATTCACTAGCAAGTTTGGAAGGATATAATTAAACTTCAATGTACAACTGAATAAGAGAACTTCATATCATTCTAAAACTAATGGTAAAAAAGAAGTTGTTAGTACGTGCTTGGAAACTTAATTGAGTTGTTTTACTTCTAAAAATCCACATTGATGGGCACAATGGGTTCCCCTTAAAGAATGGATATACAATACCACTTATAATGGATTTATCAGAATGGCATGATGTGAATATTTTTATGTACAAAAAATCCTATACATGGAATCATATGTACCAAGAACATTAAAGGTTACATGGAAAATGGAATGATTCAAACTAGATAAACCATTTTCTATATCCTCAAGGAAAACTTGGTTATGGTAAAAATCAAAGGAAACAATAACCTAATTCACATAGATCCAAACATTCTTTTGTAAAGGGGATCAAGTGTTCCTTCACATTGTACCTTATAAAAAAACATCACATAAAATATACAACTCCTAATAAGCTAGTTGTTAGGTTCTATGGTCCTTGTTACATCATACAATTTATTAGTTACGTCACTTACAAGTTGTGGATCTTCTATCCCACTCCAATATTCATCTAGTATTTAATGTATCTTGTTCAAAGAAGTGTGCATGATAAAATTGAAAAATATAGACCACCCTACTAGAATTTGGTGAAGAAGGTTCCATTTGGGTCTAGACTAAAGTATTATTAGATATTAGAGAGAACTATTTGTGCCAATGAACAATCAATGGAATATTTATCAAGTTCAAATATATTTACCCATAAGATGTCACATGGGAATTGATAGTGATTCTCTAACAATTTCCTCTCCTTTATCCTTGAGTACAATGCTACTTAGAAAGGGAGAGGGCATGCTAGGATCGTACCATAACCCCTTACTTAGATAATTTATTATTGTATAAGAATACCTTCCTTGAACAAGGCCCATTAGATAGTTGGTTAGTTTTCATTCATTGTAAAAATTGGTCCTCATATATATTACGAATATCTAAATTAGTTAGTCAATGCACCTTGTAAGGGTCTCATGAGTATCTAAGATTCTCTATGGAAAACTATATATAGAGTAGAAGGTTATGTAATGTTTCTTTGGGAATTATTTTTGTATTTGGATCATTTCTCTTAGAGGTTTCCCCTTTAAAGAGGGAAGTGAACATAACCTTATATTTTCATTATCAACGATAACTTTCTTACAAATTTATCTCTCATTTCTCTTGTGTTCTTTGTTTTTTCACTATATTTTATGTGACTTACATAACATGAAGTGTCAAGAAGGACATTAATAACTACTCAAATGCACCATTAGAAAATGGAGACGTGATATTCCATAGATAAAATCTAACCTTTTTTGAATAGTTGATTTTGACTGAGGTCATGACAACAATATTTTATTATTATTTAATTGATATATAACTCAAAAGATAATTTATTTAACTAGCATATATCATTGGGCAAGGTAAGCTTAAGAGCATAGGGAGGATTCTTTCTTTTGATGACATCATAACTCTATTACGTGCCTTTCTTCCTCCGATCTAATGATTGGCTTGCATTCACCTATGGCATGACTAAGAAAGAGAGCCTTGGAGGCCTAAGAGGATTTCTACGTATAAGAGGGTTAATGTTTTTAAGGAAGAGGTGAAATAGATGAATTCATGGCTTGATATTCATGCCATATGTTGCATGAAATTAGGTGGTAATATATTTCTGGCATGCCAAGGATGATGGTGAATTGAATCATCCTCATGGAATCCATGAGGTTAATCAATATATTCATACATATATGCATTGAGTTGAAAGTATATACTATATCTTGTATAGTAATACATGTGCTTTGAAGATCAACTTGGAACTCAAGTTAATAGAATAAATATTTCATAGAAAAAGCTATGTTGAGCACCCTTTTGTTTGACGATATATGTAGTTATATGCTGAAATACTAAGGCCTTTAAATCACTAAGACATGTAAATGAAATGTTGTACCTTTTATATCAAAGGAACACCAAATAATGCATATACAAAGAATAATAAAATCTATCATTATAAAGAAAAGGTGCCTTGAAGAAGATGTTATTGCAAGAGGTGAGGTGGGGGAATAGAATGGCATAGTTTATTTTGACCCCTCAAATACAATGGATCAATTATGTCAATAAATGTTGTCATAATTGGTTAAGATTTGGTTGTTTTATATATTTTGTATGGTAGATATAATTCTCTAAATTTAAAAAAAGTACAAGATATATTATCATCCTTCCATAGTGAGTAGTTTCTTTTTCATGTCATCAACCAGTATGGGGTAGTTCTAATTTGTCAATCACTTATGCCTAGTACTCCATATGTTCTCAACTTCTCCCTATGTGAAAGGAATCCATGAGATTGTATCTAATTATTCTTGGCTTATAGAACATGTACTATATTCCTCCACTTATATTTATGTGTGGAGGATACCTTTTGACCATTGGAACGTGATTCCTTTAACTATTAGATTTTTTTCATCCTAAATAGTCTGTCATTGTTATCCTTGAATCATCATTTTCTTATAAAAAGAGAAAAGTGCTCCAACATTAGAGAAGGAGAAGGAGAGAAGGGTATAAAGCCATGTGAATATTATGTTTAGAAATTATGTTGAAGAGTTACATGAAGGGAATGATAACCTATGAGGGTTATGCTAAGATTATGCAACTATGATAGGTGATACATTGGACATGGTTGTGATATAGATACGATTGTAGTGAAATGTTAAAGAACATTTCCATAGGAACCTATAATCTATCTAATATGTATAATTAGAGAGTGACACCTTGCTAGACCTACCAATGAATCATTTTGGTTGAAAAAATCCTAATAGTTCTAAATTTTTGAATAGTCTTTCAGTTCTAAAATATCCAATAGCTTCCTTTCCAAGAGCAGGAAAGGATTTTTGAGGGGCCTTAAGATTAGAAGGGTTCAGACAACCTTGGCTAGAGAGTGGTTGAGATAGAGGTATCTAAATAGTGGAATGAGAAGATTGTTTCATGTGGATTGAGCTATATAATAATATAGTGTTAGGTCATGGGTTGCATAATGTGATGGTTGATCATGTCAGCCTATAATATGGTATTATAGGACTCAAATGCAACCCATGACCTAATACTTAGGTTCTCAGAACATATATATGGTTCGATTCTCATGTGGACACTTGTTTATTACTTTGAGATAAGTATTGGTTCTTTTGCACAATGTTTTTTTGGTTTATGTATTTTATTTATGTTTTGGTGCTAGAGACAGTAAATCGAGACATTAATGACCTGATTATGTTCTTAATAATGGTTGAGTCCATGTCATCAATGTATTTGTCATCGTTAAATCCCAATATTCAAAGGAGATGGACCCAAGTACATGATAGAGTGTACCAATTCTTGACAACGCTTTTATTCAAATCTCTATAGTCTATATACACATATTGTAAGTCCTTTCCTTCCTAGGCACTATGGTAAAGGTGACTCATAAGGTGAGGTACTTGGTTGAAGTACTCTCTACTCCAACAATGGTCTTAAGATGAAATATCATCACTTAAGAAGATTAGAAAATTAAGTTTTTGATTAGTATAGGCATTTCTTCTCTAAGAACCATAAGTATCGAAGTGCCAAAAAACATATTTTCAAAGGGAAAAAAGAGATTGGATTAAAACCACAAAGAATAACAACTCATCCATGGTATAACTTAGATATTTAATGATATAACTTACAAAATCTCTTGATAAACACATAAATAATTTGATCCTTTTTGAGTAATCATAGATTTTTCATTTTTCATAAATTTCAACCAAAAAAACTAATTACATCATTTAAATAATCCAACATAAACCTCAATATGTAATTATAATCTTTACTTCATATCATTGAAAATAAATAAACATTAATTTACATCATAACATTAAAAAAACAAGAACATAAATAAACACATAAATAATTTGATCATTTTTCCTCTTGGGTAATCATGGATTTTTCATTTTTCATAATTTTCAAACAAATAACTAATTACATCATTTAAATAATCCAACATAAACCTCAATGTCTAATTATAATCTTTACTACATACCATTGAAAATAAATGGACATTAATTTACATCATCTCATTAAAAAGACAAAAACATCTCAATGCCTACTCAAAATGTTTACCTCATATCTCAAAAAAATAATAATATTAATTTATGTGACAACAATAAAAAGAAATGAATGTTTACTATAAAAATATATAAACACCTTAACCTTAATTTTACCAATTAAACAAACACTCAATAACCTTTTCAATTTAAAAAATATATTATCACATTTATCAAAATATATATATATAACAAATAAAAATACACAACAATACGATATAATATACAGTGTAAGCCCATAAAAATTTGAGTTACACGTTAGAATCCAAGCCCAAAAACTTTGAAACTTTTTAATAAAAAATGAGCTTTCGTATATAATATACAGTGTAAGCCCATAAAAATTTGAGTTAGACGTTAGAATCCAAGCCCAAAAACTTTGAAACTTTTTAATAAAAAAATTGAGCTTTCGTATCCAGCATTATTTTTTTTTTCAGTTGTGAATTTAGGGAGAATCCCAAAATACAACTGTACACTGACAAAAATAAGTGCATTTCACATCCAAGAGCGAATGAAACGAAGGTTCAATCGTCGGCAAAGTTCTTAACCAATCGTGTGTGCTAAGCATAAACCTTATATTATAAAATACATATATATTAAAAAAAAACTACATATATATATTTTGTTAAAAACAATTTTATAATTTTTAAGTTATACTTTAAGATTGTGTGAATGCAAACATATAATATAAAAATTAATTTGACAGAGGTGAGAAAATTAGATTGCTAATAAAATAATTATACAATCGTATAAATATAATAATAAATAATATCACAATCATATTAATATAAAAGAAAGAAAAAAAGGAAAGATTAAATATATAATATATTAATTTTTTTTTTAAACTCTAATTTTGAATTAACCATCTCTCCGATTTACAGTAACGTTATTCGGAACTGTGGAATAAGAACAAACCAGAGATTCGACCATCATCGACTTTAACGCGGAGGGATCACTGTTATTCGGAACTGTGGAATAAGAACAAACCAGAGATTCGACCATCATCGACTTTAACGCGGAGGGATCACTGTGAGTCTCTGAATGCGTTGGCAACGGGGCAGGTATAATCCTAACAGTGCTAAATCCCAACCTAACTCTCTAAGGTCTGCGATTCTAGGGGCTGACAAATTTCCAATATGCCCTTCGATTCTGTCACACCTGTTGAAGCTTCACCTTGAAACTTATCAATTTGTTCGCGCTCCAAGAATGGAGAGTTATCGGAAATCGAATTAAGCATTCCATCTGACCGGCTTCTGCTCGATGTTTCCTCGCCGGACTGGTCACCTGTATAGCTAAATAGACCTCTTCTGGGATAACGGCCCATAATACTCCCTTTATACGAAGCCGTGCAGAGGTCAGGTAGAGGAGCTTCGCTTTCCAGTATCTGGCAAACATGGCGCATGCCCAGCCTGCACTCCGGCTCTGGATGAGAGCACAACAGCCCCAGTTTCAGTATCTTCTCCATTTCGCCCACATCATATGCCTTCCCCAATTTTGGATCAGATGCCTCCAGCAGCCTCCCCTCCTTGTACAGCTCCCACGCCCACTCCACCAGAATCGTTTGCTCGGCGTCCTTCGACAGATCCACGGGCCTGCGCCCGCATGCCACTTCCAGTAGCAGAACTCCAAAGCTGAACACGTCGGAGCTCGGCGCGGCCTTCCCCGTTTGTACTAGCTCCGGCGCTATGTACCCAAGCGTTCCCACCACACAAGTCGTCCGCGGATTCTCGCTGTGATCATATAACCGAGCGAGGCCGAAGTCTCCCAATCGCCCGTTGAGCTCCGAATCCAACAGCACGTTGCTTGACTTGATGTCTCTGTGAAGAACCCTCTTCTCCCACTGCTCGTGCAGATACAGCAGCCCCGCGGCCACGCCCTTGAGGATCTCGTATCTCTGAGGCCACGGTAGGACCGTTGCCGGATTCCCGAATATGCGTTTATCCAGGCTGCCGTTGGGCATGTAGTCGTAAACGATGAACAGCTGCTTGTACCTCCGGCACCACCCACGGAGCTGAACCAGGTTCCGGTGCTGTAGGCGGCCCATGCTCGAGATCTCTGCAACGAAACCCTTCATTCCCTCCCTGAACGGCTTCGTTATACATTTCACTGCGATTTCTTGGCCATTGCTGGGGAGAACGCCCTTGTAAACCTTGCCGAAACCCCCGCGCCCCAGAACATTTTCTTCCGAAAACCCGTTCGTGGCAATGGTCAGCACCTTGTGACTGAATCTATGTGGCCAGTACTCCTGCTCCCATTCTTCCATCGTTTCCGTTTTCTTCGCTCTTCTGCGAAGCACGGCCACGACCGTCAGCGAGAAGAGAACAACAGCGGCTACGGTGACGCCGGCTATGAATCCTCTGCCCGGCCGTTTGGAATACATGTTCCCAAATGAAGGAAGACGCGACACATCGAGAGGAGACGCCGTGCCATTGGTTGTGAAGCTCCACGCCAGAATGTAATGGTCTTCCGCGAAGTTCCCCGTGGCAGCGGAAAATCCAACGAACATATTGTCTTGCAGAACGCTGCCCAGATCGGTTTTCCAAGATATCAGTGGCCTCTGCGGTCTCGGCAAACCGGCGATCCCGATGGTAACGTTGAGGAGGGTTTGAAGATGGTCGTAATCGATCCAAGCCTGTATGTTCCGTCCGCCCTTGAGATTCAATTCCTGGAAGTCGTTCCCATTCCAGTAGCCGGCAGTCTTGGTCTCGACTGAATCGAGGTTGTTGATGTCCACGCCCACATGATTCCCATCGGGA
The DNA here is from genome assembly GCA_034641835.2 of Pinus albicaulis. Lineage (NCBI taxonomy): Eukaryota > Viridiplantae > Streptophyta > Pinopsida > Pinales > Pinaceae > Pinus > Pinus albicaulis. The sequence goes on from CM076573.1 coordinate 612,417,945, forward strand.
TCATTGAATTCCGGGTTCATGTTCGTATCGAACTCCACTGCGAACAAATGATTGTATGGCTGCCCGTTGCTGGTGAGGTTAAGCAAGCCCAGATGTTGGCCCGGCAAAGCCCCCATGAGAGATGTTTGGGGCGTCATGAAGAAGGCTATTCCGTGTCCGCCTATGTCAGAGGGAGGCGGCAGCATGGAGAAAACAAAGGTAGTACTAAAGGAGGAAACTGTCCCGTTGCTTTTCATCTGCACGGGAAATTGATACAGCGCGCGGCCGAGTATGAAATCCGAATGATTTGTGAGGGCAACCACGGATTTCGAACCGATGACCGAAGCCCCCAACTCCAAGACCAAACGGCTTCCATTGAATCCATCGAAGACGAAACTGGTATATCGAAGATCGTCCTGGGCCACTGCCTGTGCAGAAATTAGTAGTGGGCTGAAGAGGAAGGTGAAGGCTATCAGAACGAGGCTGAACCATGGGATTAGCATCACCAAATTCTTTCGCTTGCGCTAAATTCCTCCGCGAAACGAACGCATGTATGTTTCATTTTAATACATAATCTTCTCTTCTCATTACACCTCGTTACCATGGGCGCCCATCTCTATTTCTGCCAGACGCTGTCACGTGACACGGACCAATTGATGGGCCACGGCATTTTTCATTTTTTTTCGGGAGGGGTTGAAATAGAATGGCACTACATATTGTTTGGTTTATGAAAATATTATAGGGATATTAGTAATTAGTTTAAAAATATTTTGAGAGTAAATGGCTTGTATTACATAAATGATGGATTGTTTGATTTATGAAAATATTTTAAAATATTTTGAGAGTAAATTGTTTGTAAAATTATGCAGAAAGTTTTTGGTAATAATCACATTACAACGAACAAAGTCCACGTGTTTCGAACCAATCAGTGTAGTTCATTATCAGAATTAGGTGAAAGAAAATTTTATAAATTTTATCAAAGTTTTATTACAATAGACTTTGAGAAAATTGTTTGAAATTATGATAAGCTAAATTCATGAGAAAATTGTTTGAAATTATGGTGACCTTGAATGTAAAATTAGAAAAAAAGTTTAAAATTATAAACAGCTGAGTCCTAAGTCCCTTAGCTTGTACCAGTGAACGTCATTAAAATCCCTTCATTCATTAACCCTGTCACGCAACAATACCCTTTTCTCTTCCTTCCGTTTGAAGTCACCTAATAGTGGAATTATGTGGGACCAGCTTCAGGAAAAAATAATGTGGAACTAAGAATTGTTGTTTGACTATGGCGTTCCAATACTATGACATGTCGGAATAATTGGGATCACATTACACCAACGAATCTTGATTAACGATGGCGCGCACATGTCACAAACCGTGACATGTGCTGATAATCGGGAGTTTGATATGCTGTGTTCAAACCTTTGATTGATGTAGCTTCTTTAATTTCTTTTTGGTGTTGTTAGGTAATTAAATAGATCGTATTTTAGATTTAATTTTTTTGCGATTTATAAGGTAGATAAAAGTATTTTTAGATTAATTATTAAGATTAGGTTGATGTTTCAAATTAGTTAATGTGGTTTATTCTCAGAATAAGATGAAGAGATTAATCTATCTTAATGAATAAATAATGAAATTGTATTATTGCTTGAAAATAACCGTTAAAAATTAACTATAACTATTAAAAACTAATCATTAAAAAAATAATTAATTAATTAAAAATAAATAAATAAATTAAATAAAATTTAATTAAAAATAAATTTATAAATTATTATGTAATTAATCAGAAAATACATCTATCTAAATTGTTTTCTAATTAAATAATTAATATTGAACCTAAATTGTATAATTAAGGCAGCCACAATAAATTATATTATTACTGTAGCAACTCAAGGAAATGCATGACGATCGAAATGCACTGATTTATTTCATGAATGAACTCTAAAGAACTAATGGCATATGTAGAATAGTTTGGCTTGTCTTTAACAAAAATCAATGGCATCTTGGGTGGGCTATTTGGAAAAATATGTACATTCTGAATTTCAGCTTCCGGTTCCTTTCTAGTTTGGACTACTAACTTTTTTTTAAGTTTGTGGTAATTATTTTTGGAAGTTTCTTACTAGTTAACAAATCTAATTTAGTATAAGATTAATAAAATTAAAAAAGAAATGGACAACAATGTAATATTTTTTTATAAATAAAAAATTTAGAAAAATAAATAAATTTTAATTTTAATAATTATTTAATAATAAATAATAATAATTTTTATTTTTATTTTTATATGTTATTTCAAATATAATTACAATTTAATTTAGTTTTTAAAGAAAAAGTTACTTTGATAATCTTTTATCCACGTCTCACCACGTTGTGATGGCAATGGTAGAATAATATTTATTTCACTATCTCAACCCCGCATCACAAACAGGGAATCACTTTCAAGAAACCTACCCTCTCATTTTTATTTCACCGTACGTTCCAATTATGGCAAATTTCTGTCAAGGTCCATGTCATTAAATGGGAATCTAAGTTAAAGTGTGCATTAGGTGACGATATTGACTAACATCTTGAATATATTAAGTAATAGTATTGACATTTTGAGATCATCATGGTATACACTGTATGGAGAGACCACCAATAAAATCACACACTATGACATTGATCTCATATTTTTGAGATTACATATTGTGATAGAAGTTTGTTTGAGACCACCAATAAAATCACACACTATGACAATGATCTCATATATTTGATATTACATTACTTATTGTTAGTCATCAGTGATTTTCACTTGTTTTAGATGACTAAATGCTTTGTCTCAAATTTCTAGAAACCAAAATTTAAGAATCATTGTGTTTTCTAGAAATCTCCTCAAAAAGAAAATTTCCATTATCCCTCCTTTCTGTTCAAGCATGGCCAATCTGTTTATCCAGATAAAACCCCATCCTGGACTGGTGTCCCTCACTCTCTTTATATTTGTCACCCTTGCCTATAACCCTATGTCTCATTTTGCCTAACCCTTCTATTTCTCACCCCTTGTCTCGCCAAGTCAACTAAGTTTTCTCTCCTACTCACCAAATGCCTCAAGCAATGGTGGTGTCAAAATTATGTCTAGAAAGTTGTAATATCCTTTAAGGAATATATAATGCCACTGTTGTAATAATAGTAAAAATATAACATCAAATTAATATGCTTATTATAAAAAACCCTCGTGATAACATATACACATAATACTCTATCACACATAATTAAGTTCAAATCACCATATTTAAACAAGCCCTAAGGAAATCCACCAAATATCATTTATTAAGGAATTTAGCCCATGTAATACAAGCAGTTTGACCACAATGTAGATGGGTAAATTACATCATAATGCCAGTTAATAACCCTTGACTTAGTGCTGTGGTGGTGCTGCGATAGATCTGTGCTTTTTTCCTTTGCCAATCTAGAAATGCAAATAATTATAATAAAACCAGCAGGGCAGATCTTAGATCCACGCTCATAAACTGTAAAGTAAAAATAGATGAAAACCCCTTTTCAAAACAAATATGAAATGAATGCGACCAGCTAGGGTGATTATAGAAACCGCCGAAGTTGGGTTTGCTTACTAGGGTGAGATTCTTGAATCTCACCAAAGGAAGCTTGAGGATCTCACCTGAAAATCCTCACTTGAAAACTCCTCTGAGCTCTCAGAATATCAACGAAGAAAAGATTAAATTCCATGAGTTGCTCTCGTTCCTCCTCCTCCTTTTATGATCGAGCTACTTGGAAAAACCATGGGCAAATACCTGGGGTCAAAACAACCCAAAAGGAAAAACCATGGGCCAATGCCACTTTATTTATTAATTTATTTATTAGTCTACTACTATTATGATTTGGTCCAACCGGTTAAACAGTTGGGGATATTATAGTTCCCCCTGCCCAAAATTGCTTGCCCTCAAGCAATTTCAACGTTGGATGCTGCAATATGTGTTCTCCTTCCCAAGTGGCATCCTCGACGGGCAGATCTTTCCATCGTACCAAATATTCACGGATGATTCTGCTTCGAAGCTTTCTTTCTCGAACCTCTAACACCTCCTCAGGAACCAGTTGAAGATGGCCCTCTTCATCTAGTGGCGGTAATTCTGGTGATGATTTTATGTTTGATCCTAATGCTTTCTTCAAACAGGAGACATGAAAGATGTTATGAATTCTGCTCTCTGCGGGAAGCTCTAGCTCATATGCCACTTCTCCTATTTTCCATATAACTTGATAGGGCCCATAAAATCGTGGCTTTAATTTTTCCGCCCCCTTCTGCTTCAAGGTAGACTGCCTGTACGGCTGAAGCTGGAGATAAACCACATCTCCCACTTCGAAAATCCTTTCTATCCTTCGACGATCTGCATATAACTTTTGTCGATTCTATGCCGTCCGCAGATTGTCTTTAAGGGCTCTTAGAATATCCTGACGCCCCTGGATCCAATCCTTTTCCAATGGTGCTCTACTATCTCCAAACGCTGTATTTGAAAAAGATAGTGCCTCATATCCATATAAGGCTCAGAAAGGTGACATCCTATGGACATGTGATAAGTGGTGTTATAGCAGTATTCTCCTAAGTACAACCACTTGGTCTGTGCTCGTTGTTGTCCCGTGATATAATCTCGTAAGTAACCTTCCACCCATTTATTCACTACTTCTGTCTGTCCATCTGTCTGCGGGTGATAACTGGTACTAGGGGTGAGTTTTGTTCCAGCCAACCTAAATAACTCTTTCCAAAATGCTCCCATGAATTTGCTATCACGGTCACTCACAATGGTTTTGGGCAAACCATGTAGATGGAATACCCCCTGGAAGAGTATTTCTGCTATTTGAGATGCAGAACTTTTGGAGGGGATTGCAAAGAAGTGAGCGGACTTGGTGAGACGATCCACCATCACAAAAATACAATCTTTGCCTTGTGAGGAGGGTAGCCCTGTAATGAAATCCATGGATATACTCTCCCATTTTTGTTCCGGAATGGGTAGTGGTTGTGATAAACCTGTCGGGTATGTATGTTCAACCTTATTACTTTGACAGGTAACACATTCCTTAACATATTTGATAATGTCCTTCTTGAGTCCCTTCCATGTGAACCTTTCCTTGATGGTCCTATAAGTCTTCAGAAATCCTGGATGTCCGGCTAAAGGGGAGTCATGGGCTGCTTGTAGAATCTTCATCTTAAGTTGAGACTCGGGTACTAGATAGATTCGATCCTTATAATAGATAATATCATTGACAGCTCTATAACGGATGTCTAATGACTGTCCGTCAAGGATCTCACAAGCTGAATGATTTTTTGAGTATTCCACCAAAAGATGAGACTTCCAATCATCCACAATATCTATGAGAGAGAAGGTAGCTGGTCTCCTTGACAAGGCATCTGCAACTGCATTGTTTTTACCTTTGAAATATTCAATCTCAAAATCATAAGCTTGGATCTTACTGACCCATTTTTGTTGCCTTTCATTTAAACCCTTTTGATCGAGGAAGTATCTGAGACTATTGTGATCAGTTTTGACTTGAACCGGTTCCCCACTAGATATGGACGAAACTTGGCCAATGCATGCATAATAGCCAACATTTATTTTTCATAAATGGAGTAAGAGCGTTCATAATCATGCAGATTTCTACTCTCAAAAGCAATGGGATGATGGTTCTATGTTAGGACAGCCCCAATTCCTTCCCCAGAAGCGTCACACTCCAATACAAAGGGTTGAGAGAAGTCTGGCAAGGCTAGAATTGGACATGAACTCATGACTTCATCTTCTCAAAAGTCTCTGGGGTTGTTTATGTCCATAAAAAGGCTCCTCTTTTTGTCAAGTTAGTAAGAGGGGCTGCTAGCTGTGAATACCCCTTTACAAATCTTCTGTAATAAGTACAAATACCTAAGAAGCTCCTTAACTCTGTTACATTTTTGGGAGTTGGCCAATTGAGAATAGCTTCAATCTTCTCTTGGTGGACCTTAACACCCTGGCCCCCGATGATGTGACCCAGATATAGCATTTCCTTCATCCCAAAATCAAATTTAGAGATTTTGGCATAAAATTGTTGTGCCTCCAATATTCCCAAGACCTCGTCCAGGTGCTGCAGATGCTCTTCCCATGTTTCACTGAAGATCAGGATGTCGTCGAATAAGACCAAAACAAATTTACGCAGTTGCTTGTTGAATACATGGTTCATGCATGACTAGAATGTCGCAGGGGCATTGGTCAACCCAAAAGGCATCACTAGGAACTCATAATGTCCATAGTGGCATCTAAAAGTTGTTTTTGGAATGTCTTGATCACGAACCCTGATCTGGTGATACCCTGAGCAAAGGTCAATTTTTGAGAAGTACTTGGCTCCCTTTAACTCATCCATCAATTTGTCAATCCTGGGGATAGGATATCGATTTTTGATGGTCTTCTTATTCAGTGCTCGATAATCTATACACATCCTCAGGGACCCATCCTTTTTCTTGACCAAGACTAGGGACGAAGCAAAAGGGCTCGAGCTCGGCAGAATGTGTCCTAATGCCAACAATTCTTTTATTGCCTTTTCTATCTCATCCTTGTACGCTTTGGGGTGCCGATAAGGGGTAGTGATGACATCTTGGACCCCTTCCTCTAGTTCGATGATGTGCTCAAATCCCCTATCAGGTGGTCATCCTGGGTGTATATCTCCAAAGACCTTCTGGTATTTTTGCAATAGTGCCATAATATCAGGGGAGTACTCCTTGTATTGTTCTACTGGTTTCTTCTCCATGATTCGACACTCTACTGCCCATACAATATTCCCATGTCAAAGGTTTGCCTCCATTCGATTGGATGTCACAACCTTGGGAGGATATGCATGCATTCCTCTCAACTTCACCTTTTTACCATCTGGTCCTGTGAATGCGAGTTCCAAGTCTTGGTAGTTCACTGTATGAGTTCCGATAGAATATAGCCATTGTACCCCCAATATTGCATGAGAGTCTGGGCAGTCTACGACAAAGAAGTTATTTGTAACTGTGTAGTTTCCCATTGCTAGGCTCATGTTAGGAACTATATTAGTGCATGGCATGCAGTTGTGCTCTTTCTTTCCAGGAATCAAAACTATAAAGCCTTCAAATTATTCAGTAGCTAGTCCCCTTCTGGCTACAAATTCTGCATCAATGAAGTTGTGGGAGGCCCCACCATCAATTAGCACAGTAACCTTCTGTCCTTGTATGGTGCCCCTAACCCGGAGGGTGTGATATCTTGGGACCCCTGTAAGAGAAGCAATGACTCCTTCCTGGACTTCTTCCTGTATTTTCCCCATGCCTCGTGATTCCCCTTGATCGAGCTTTGGATTCTCTTCCTCATCTTCGCTTTCAGAAAATATTTCAATATAGCGGGCCTCCCTTTAGTACACCGATGTCCCGGTGCCCAAGGTTCTTGACAAGATAAGCATAGCCTTCTCCTTCTGAGACTTTCCTGGTCTCATCATCTAGCTTCCCCTTACCAAATGGCTCTCGTTATTGCTGCTTGACTTCCTTCCCTTTTTGAGGAATAGAAAATTTAGGTAGGAATCTATTCTTGGGTACTGCATCCCGCATATCCCTTGCACAGTTAATTGCATCTTGCAAGGTGGCAAGTTGGTAGGCCCTAACCCAACCTCATAGGGGTTTTTACAACCCTTCTATAAACAACATGTCCAATCGGGTCATGGAGAGGTCGCTGACCATTACTGCAAGCCTCTGGAATTCTGCAACATAAGATTCAAGGCTCCATGTCTGTCGGAGCTGGGTTAGCTCCCTGAAGTATATCTTAGGATCCTTCCTATTAAATCTTTCTATTAACCTCTATGTGAATTCTGTATAAGAGATGATGTTGGCATGTCCCAGAGTGGTCATACCATGTTGCCACTATTCATGTGCTTCTCCGTCAAGATAAAGTGTGGCGTATTTGATGGCATCCTTCTCCCGCATGGGATTGAGCTGGAAATACGTATCTAGTTTCTGTACCCATGACCGTGCAGAACACTTCGATGATCCATCAAAATAAGGAATATTTACCTTTACCACAACCTTCTGCAAATCTACGTTTGACTGATGGCCCCCATATGTGGTTGTCTTCCTTTGTTGTTTGCTCCTCGTGTAGTAAAAGTCATTAAGGCTTAGGGTCGCTTTCACGTTGGGAGGAAACGTATCATATTCTTTCATCCATGCAGTAACCATTTCTGAAATTGGTGAAGGGAAGTCTTGCTCCCTGGAGGAGTCATCCAAAAATGGAGGCATGGTTGGCCAGCTAAAAGGGCTGCTCCAAGTGTTGACATGTTCGTGTGATGGACCGTTGCTACGAACATTGATATACCTCTGCGGTGGACCATCCTCACCTGAGTGGGAGCCTCCTTTCCCATTATTGCTTTGCACATTAGGTTGCCCGATTTGTACTTTAAGGAGTTCCATGATGGATTTTTGAGTGTCGACGATATTTTGTAAGACATCTTCAAGATTGGTATTTTCGTGATCACCCATTGGTCTTTCTTCCCCTTCGTTTTTCCCTTGACTCCTAGCCCTTTTTCCTTCCCAATTGATAGTAATACCCTTTTGTTTCTCCTTCCTTGGCATCCCACAGCTGGCCAAGATGGAGCTCTGATACCACTATAATATCCTTTAAGGAATATATAATGCCACTGCTATAATAATAGTAAAAAAATAACAGCAAAGTAATATGCTTATTATAAAAAACCCTCGTGATAACATATACACATAATACTCCATCACACATAATTAAGTATAAATCACCATATTTAAACAAGCCCTAAGGAAATCCACCAAATATCATTTATTAAGGAATTTAGCCCATGTAATACAAGCAGTTTGACCACAATGTGGATAGGTAAATTACATCATAATGCAAATTAACAACCCTTGACTTAGTGTTGTGGTGGTGCTGCAATAGATCTGTGCTTTCTTCCTTTTCCAATCTAGAAATGAAAATAATTATAATAAAACCAGTAGGGCAGATCTTAGATCCACGCTCATAAACTGTAAAGTAAAAATAGATGAAAACCCCTCTTCAAAACAAATATGAAATGAATGCGACCAGCTAGGGTGATTATAGAAACCACCGAAGATGGGTTTGCTTACAAGGGTGAGATTCTCGAATTTCACTGAAGGAAGCTTGAGGATCTCACCTAAAAATCCTCACTTGAAAACTCCTCTGAGTTCTCAGAATATCAATGAAGAAAAGATTAAATTCCATGAGTTTCTCTCATTCCTCCTCCTCCTTTTATAGTCGGGCTACTTGGAAAAACCATGGGAAAATACCTGGGGTTAAAACAACCCAAAAGGAAAAACCATGGGCCAATGCCACTTTATTTTTTAATTTATTTATTAGTTTACTACTATTATGATTTGGTCCAACTGGTTAAACGGTAGGGGATATTACAAAATCCCTTCAAATTAAAATAAAGATGTCTAGCTGTATAGGATGATGATGCATAAGTAGAGTGTCAAAAACCCTGTATCTTCCTTCAAAACCCTGATTCAAACTTTCAGTCAAAAACCCATTCTAGGACCTCGTAAATGAGTTAATTAGGTTTTCTTAGGTCATGCACTATCATGGTTCTCATTCCATTATTTCCAAAAGAAGTCAAAGGCAAATTCAAGAGAGCACAAAGTTGAGGTTTGTCATTATCTAAAGAGCACTTAAGCAACCTCCAAAGGCACCCTCTTGATCCAACAATAAATCTGCAAAAGAATAGACTACCATATTCCAGCATTTCTGCAGGAATGCCTTGAAGATTAGTATAAAGTAGAACAAAGGCGAAGAAAGACACTTAAGAGAGTTCATGAAGTCATTTGCAGTTGATAAAAGGTATAGCAAGCTGAAAGCTATAGGGAGATCATGATTTCATGATAAGTAGTAAAAGTACTACTCACCAAAAGATCTGTGTAAGTTTCAAGAGGGAAAGTGGCATATGACCAACATGGCACATTACAGCAAAGAGATCATTAGAAAGGTTTTCTTGCCTCAAGCATGAAACTGGTAGAGGGACAGCTGCCCTTCGCCAGACTCTTGCAAAAATACAAAAAAGATTATCAGATGAGCCATAAGGTGAAGGAAAATATTAAGACCAACATCAAGAAAGACAATCACACTCATGAAAGGAAAAGTAAGTGTGTTTATAGTTGAGAATGAAAATACATGACTGTTTTGACCAACAGTGGAAAAGTACTTACGTTACAAAATTTAAGGAATTCCTATAACCCTACAAATAAGCATTGCATACTTTACTGGGCATAAGAAGTGAGTTCAAATGCAAATTTCCTTTTGAAAACTTAGAGGTCAACATTGTTTGTTTTTCTAAATATCCCTGAAGGTTCAAGAATTGGGAGAATGAACAAAATGGTCATGGTAATGGCAAGGAGAACCTCATTCATCAACAACAGAGGGTGTTAAAAGGAATTCCTAACTATCTTCTAAGATTGGGAAAAAAAGGGCATCAATTACACTGGATCACAAGATAAATTCTGAGGTCTTAAAAGGTCAAAGAATAAGATATTGAGGCATTGTGCGCCATTTCATTGACAAAAGCAGAGTATCAGTTTAAGAGTTTGTTTTCTCACAAATAAACAGTCAAAGGTGTGTTTAAAGGTATAAGAAGGAAAACAAACTTTTTCATTAACCAAGCAAATGGTTATGATAGACAAGGATTAGCATGAATCTGACCAACTGATCAAGCTACAAAAGGAATAGTGGTGAAAAAGGTAGTAAAAAGACATTGGCAAAAGAGGAAAAGGTTCATCAAAATGAATTTTAGAAAGATGGTTTTTAAAAATTAATTATTTCAAAAAAAAAGGGGGTTATAAGTACTACAACAACTCTTTTCCCCCCTTCATTCCACCTTTTTCAAGACTAAGTGCAAATTTTCGGCTTCTGAAGGCATCCTTGGGAAAAAATCTCTCGGTGTTGTGCTCCTGTAGGTGGACGTTGAGCGCCTGTAGCTTCCACCTTTGTAAAATCCTTCTGGACGCTGTGTGCCTGTAAGTGGGCGCTGCGCTCTTTCAAGCTCGCTTGACGTGTAGGAGTGGCCACCTAACCGACGCCCAAAATCTCGTGCATCCGTCCCTGTGACACTGTGCTCCTACCATACTCTGTCACCCGACTCCACATTCAGGGTGGCCTGACACCCGGGTGCTGCGCGTTCACCATTGCATATATTTCCCGACGCTGCGTTCAGCCCCGCTTAGACCAACGACGTTGCACTCCTGCAACGGGCGTGCAACGCTAAACGTGTTTGCATTCAGGCCTGCCCAGGGTGTTGCGCTCCTGGCATAAAAACATAGCACTACCCAGAAAGCCTGCAGAAGCGCCAAAATTTCCAGAAGAGCTCAGAATTTGCATCTTTTTGCTATGGAAGACAATTTTAAAGGTATTCTTCCTAAATTTATCATCTCCTCATAATTTTGTAAATGATAAAGGCACCAAGTAGACCCAAATTTGTGTCAAAGAAAGCTTGAAGGAAAACTGAAAAGAAAACCTAACCTATTCTCTGCTAGTCTCCTAGCCTTGTTTGGAAGCTCAATATCTCCTTAAACCTTTTTCCTCATTATTTCACAAAGCAAATTTCCTTTCTATTTAAAGATTTTGAGGGAGGGGTGAAGAAAACACCATGTCTGAAGAGGAGAATGTTGACCTAAATAATGAGGCTCAAGGAGCAAGAGAACAATATAAGAAGGGAGGGAAGCCCAATCGGTTTGAACCCATAAGCACTACAAAACTGACAACCTCCCCTTCTACTCTTTCCCGTTTCCAAGATTTAGGGTGTTTTGAGTTTTGTAACAAAGTACAAGAGAACAAAAGGCATCCTCAATTGACTGAGTTATTTTCCCTAAGGCTTCACAGGCATAAAGTACATCTAGCAGGGGTGAGGTTTGACTTGACCCCCAGTGCCATCTCTGAGGCTACTGCAATACTTGGCATAGGAGAAAGGTGGTTTAAACAAAAACATCTTGACTTGACCCATTATCATCCATTCTTAAAACCTAGCTGTCAAGCTGAATGCAAAGCCATTTTTCCTTTTTCTCATCTATTGGAAAGATATGCCCTCCTCATGAAGATTATCATGAAATACTTTGCCTGTGAGGGTAGGTTTTCCAGAGTCTATTCCTATCATATTAGACTCCTCATGCATTTTACCAGGACCAAGCTACTGCACATGCCTTACTACCTCTGCAAAAGCATTGAAAAAATGTCCTCCATCATGCGAAAGAGGCCTCCAACCCAAAAAATGTCAATCCTGTTTCATCATTCTCTGATCAAGGTAATTGTCTCATACCAATTAGAGAAACAAGGCATTCCTTGGGAGGTCTTTATCACCCATGATGATTTCACAAATTCACCGTCCATCCCTTTGCAAAGTTTGCCATCATCTTCTCAAAATCCTCCTCATACCCCTCCATCGCCCTCCACTGACCTTGGTTCATATTCTTCACATGAATCACTTTCCCACACAAACCTTCTTCATACACCTTCCCCTAAGAAAAATGATCATGAGGAAAGTGGAGATGATCATGATGAGAGCATTGATGATCATGAAGAAAGCAATGATGATCAAGATGAACAAAACAATGAGAGAGAGGGTGATGAAGATGAGGGAAAGAGTGATGAAGTAGATAATGAAAACAGTAAGGGAGAGAGTAAGGATGATGAAGGCCTTGAATAAAGTAGTGATGATCATGAACAAAACAGTGAGAGAGAAAATGATGAGGAAGAGGGAGATGGCCAAGAAGAAAGTAGCAATGGCCAAGAGAAAAACAGTCAAAGCAGTAGTAGGGATGAGGATGAAGATGAAGAAGAAAACAAAGGTGGAAGCAGTGATATAGATGATGGTCAAAGAAGCCAAAGCAATGGGTCTCATAATGAAGAAGAAGGCTCTAAAGACACAGAAATAGAGGCAGCTTCTCAAGAAAAGGACAGTGTGCAAGAAAACAAAGTTTTAATCACTAAGTCTCATGATGAGCTAAGGAGCCAAGATAGTGGATCTCCTGATGAAGAAAATGACACTAAGAACAATAAAACAGATAGTGGCGAGGAAGCAAAAGAAAGGCATGAAAGTGACCAAAATGACAAAGGGAGCCCACAAATGGATTTTAAAATTGTCTTCACTGAGCAAGAAGATGATGACAAAAGTCCAAGGAATGAAGACAGTGATGTAGAAGATGAAGTTGGCAGTGAAAACAGTAATGCAAAGGGTGAGGAGGAGAATAGTCCTAAAAGTGAAAATAGGTCAAGCACATATGTCTTTGATATTGCAGAAATAGAGCATAGCAGTGTTGAGGGTCTTGATAGTGACAAAAGCATGAAATATGTTAAAAATGTTGATCCAAAGGAAAACCAGCAGCAAGGTAGGGAGGATATACACACAGAGAGCATATTTCAAGGAGGAGACAGTCCTAAGATTTTCAATGATCAAATTTTGCAAATAGATTTTATGACACCTTTCACCATTACTTATCAGAGAGGAAGGAGGCATGTGTTTTCTACCTCCAAAAGGCAAGGGGCCATCAAATCCTCCTCAAAACCAATGAAGGATAAAGTCTCAAAAGCAGTAAAGGACAAAGGCAAGAAAACAATGGAAGAAGAGGAAAGTAATCACGAGGAAGAGAGGGAATTTGAACTCATTCACATAGATAGTGATGAGGAAAATGAAACAAGGATAGTTAATTCTCTCCTACAGTACCAGAATGCACAAATTATAGAATTGGAGGTTGAGATGGAAAGGTCAAATGATATTATTCATTTCCTACAGGTGCAAAACAAGCAGATGAGTGGCCAGCTAGCCATCTACGAAACAAGGGCGCTAAAATATGAGAAAGAAGCTCAAAGATCACAATTGCAGTTGGAGGAATACATGGGCATCTATGAAGAAGATGATGAGGAAGAAGGGTCAACTAGAAAGAGACCTAAGACTATGGGTCTTACGAGAGCTTTGACAAAATAGAAAGAGGAAGAATTAGCCCAAGCCCAACAATTTCCACTCATTGAGCTCCTTGCCTCGAAAATTGAGCATAAAAAAGAAGCATGGCTTGAAAGGGAAAATATACATTTAGAGGCTAAATTGGAGAAGGCCAACAAAGACTTGAGCTTACAAAGAAAGATGGCTGAGCACTACATAAAGAGAAATTAGTTTGCAAGGAAAAAGCTCAAAACTGCCCAAAGGGAGGGCACGGTGCCAAATGATGGAAAGGACCAAGCTAGGCTTGGAATTTTGGCTCAAGCTTCATTGCAGGTCTCTAAGGACCCTTGAGGGACCCACTCACCAAAGTTGAGCAAAATTGTTAAGTTTTTTTTTGTTTGTAAAATTTTAAGCCTAGGAGCGCAACACCCTGGGTGCTGCGCTTTTTCATAGAGAAATTTTACAGGGATCAACTTACATTTTTGGTTTCCGCATCATGAGAGGAGTATGCTCACCAATTTTCAGCTCAATTGGAGTTGTTTTGATCCCCCAAAAGGGTAAAAAACACCCAATATTTCACCTTTATGCCCTCTTTTTTGAGCACGTGTTGTGCTCCTGGCAGCTTTTAATTTTTCCACTCTTTGGGAAAATTGTAGAAGTCAATTTGCAGAAAAAGGTATATTTGGAAAGTAGACATCCACAGCTTTCCAACGGGCCATCACAGAGCCTTTTCCGACATCGGGAAGGCCTCCAAAATGCTGTTGCAAAAAGACCTTTTTTGGTGCTGTGCTCCTACAAAATTTAAGACAGAGTGCTGCATTCCTATGTGGTGACTGAGAAAATGTGCATTAGGAAAGTTTCCTCATGTATGTCAGAGCCTAAAAGTCAATGTTTTTTCTATTTTAGTTCGGAAAATATATTTTGGAAAATCTTTTGTGCCTTGGACCTTGCAAGGCCTCAAGGACAAGTTAGGATATTTGTTTTTGGCCAATAGGCTTCTAGATGCTCTAGTGAGCTCTCTTCCTCCTTGCTTGTTATATAAGCTATGGGGATTCATTGTAAAGAGTTGGGACTTGATGTGTTATATAGAAATACATGGTTTATGAGCTTGGAGAAGATATTTGGTTTTATGAAGTGAATGAATGACTTGTGTGGCTTAATGTTGGAGAAGCTTGCTTGCAAGATTCCATAGCTTGGTGAACGGTGATGTTTTTCTAACTTTTTATTATTTTCTTGTCCTCATTTTGTTTAAGTCTGCTTGCTTGCTATATATAAGAAAAGTATAGGTTGAGATATGCTCATGGAAGCACCTCAAACCTCTTGTTTGCTATAGTTTTGATGTTTTCCTCTTTTAGTCATCTTAAGGAATTCTTGATTGCTTGTTAGGCCCACTAAAACTTGTTCTTTGTTTCATGAATGACTAGTATGTTAGCTTATAAATATGATTCATGGCATGCCCTGCTTATTTAAAGTTTTCAAAAACTTATTGTGAAGCTTTCCTATGTAATATTGATTGATTAGGTTAATGCAAAGAGGTCTTGTTTCAATCTTGCCCTTTACCCATGCTCATCAAATTGTTTCAGAGTTCCTGATAATTTGATATATGTTGTTTAGGAGTTCCCTCTCCATATATTGAGTTGTTTGTTTATCTTATGTGTTTTCTCAAAAAGCTTAAGGTGGATTTCTAAAGTTATGAGTTCTAATGCTTCTATGTACCACTTGATTGTTCATCTTGTATGTTTATTAGTTTGAGTATTGTTCATAGAGATTAATGGTTTTCCCTACCTCATAAGTTATTGCTTCAAATTATAGATGTATACGACCTCTTAGTTTCTTCCCAAACTTAATGTTCATTACACCATCATACATCACTTTAAAGATCCACTCACCTTGCTCAATCGGCCCTGCAATACACTCTGCTTCAGCATTTAGACACCCTAGAATTCATCTGACCCCATAGCCCTATTGATTTGATATTCTCTCATTCCACCTATCCTACTTGATCATCTTACCCCAACCCAAAACAAACAAACAAACTGTACTTAAACAACTAGCCTAGAATCAATCATCCGAAGCGAACAAGTTCACATCCTTCGCACAATAAAGAGAGCTCTCTCTAAGTCCTGGAAGGCCAAGTCCTAGGACTCCAAAGACTGGTATGATGTTACCCTGTCATTTGGTTAGCCAATTTGCCAAATCATGAGACACTAACACTTATTTAGATAGAAGTTTGTGTGAGAATTCTACAAAGGAGGTTTTTTCACTTATTTCGATAAAAGTTTGTTTGAGAATTCTACAAAGGAGGTTTTTTTCATTCAATATGTCAACTTTGTAAAATTTTAATTATAAGATCATGTAAATGGAACTAGTGTTTCAAATTTATTTTTAAATTTTATGGACTTTTGTTTAATTTAGTTTACTTTTAGGTTACTATAGGTAGCTTTAATAATATTTTATTAATAAAAGAGGATTATGTTTTATATAGTTATTTATTTACTATTAATAAGAGAGGATTGTGTTGATAAAAGATGATTATGTTAATAAAAGAGGATTATGTTTTATATGGTTATTTATTTACTATTAGTAAAAGAGATTGTGTTTTACATGGGTTTTATATTAATTTTTCATTCTTGATATTTTTTGTTAGTAAATATTAGTAAAAATATCTTGTAATCCAAAATCTTAATAATGTAGAAAATTTTATGATTCTTATTGTAAGTGTAGAAATTTTGGAGAACATTACTAATTCTTAAAATGTGATTTATAAATCATTCAACAATACTTTTTAAAAGCTATAAATTTCTAACGGTTTAATATAGTTTGTAAAATATTTTAGGGATTTTTAGGTGAATTGATTTTATCCTATCAAATATGAGGTAATAATTAAAAGAAAAAATGAAATTTTACTCAAAAAAATTAGCCTCTAAAATCTTTTCTTATTGATGACCCAAATTAAGTTAGCAACAAAATGAAGGAACCATTACATCAATTCATTTCATTAGGTAGGGAGACTTCTGATTAATCTAAATCTTTGTGAACCACTTGCTCTAGTATAAAATTCATTCCACCTCCAAAACTTGATAGAGTTCTATGGTTTATAAGTGTGTGCTCTTCTAGTGCACTTAGGGAGGTAACATGGGGTACCTCCCTAGGTACCCAAGTGGAATAATAACAGATAGGTGGAACCTTCTAGTAATAATTCTTACATTGATTGCTTTCACACAATTACATGGAATTTATTTATTAGAAATGACATCCATACATAAAATATACAACTATCTTTAATTATTATTAAACCCTTAGGCACGTCCTAGGTACTACATTAATTCTATGTATCTTAATATATTTGGAAACATAATATTAGAGAAACTATTAACTTTAGCAATAAACCAAATATTTCGCACACAAAAATGGATAAAATAATGTAGAGAAAATCCTTGAGGTAGGGCATCATCATGAATTATTCCTCAAGGAAGGAAAACACTCGACAAAAAATGATGTTTGTTACAAATACAATATACGTCATAGTACACCATTACATTGCTTATAATTTTATATATAATATTATTTATCCCCTAGGAACATTATAGTTGGTGAAACCTTCTAGTAAGCCTTATTGCTTTCACACCACTACATGGGTTCTAATTTACTAGAAATGGCCTATATATATAGCTATACATTACTTCATATCAATTATTATTTCCTTTGGATACCTCAACAGGTAACCCAAATTACCTCCTTAGGTACACTATATTCCATCCCCCTTCACATATTTTGTCCTCAAATCATGAAAGGAAGCCAGACAATGTGATTTCCTATGTAATGTAGCCAGTGACTACCAAGCACAGGCATCCATCCATCCTAATGAAATGTGAACATTGGGTCTAATTACTTCCTTTCCACCTTGATGTATATTTTGATTGCTCCTTTTTATGCTACTATGAATTTTTCTTATTCCACTATGTATCTCTTAATAGGACGCATTTTTGGTTCTATGTTGGTCCATTATAAGTTTGGCATCTACACATTCCACTGCCTCAATAACTTTTATTTTTCCATGTTGTGTGGATGGTGATATACATTTTCCTTTTCTCTTAGTTTTTCAATCTTAGAATATTCAAGGTGGTGTTCATTTGAGTCTTTTAGCTCCTTGGCTTCTTTTCCACGCCCTTCTTGGGGATTTTGTTCATATGATTTTATGGGCTCTTCTTATGATTCAACTGTAGACTCTATAATTATTTTCCCTACAAGAACTTCTATAGGTGTTCCTTTGGGTCCTCATTTCTCACTAAGAGACATATCATATATTGTGATTTTATCTTTCTTATACCAAAGCTATAAAAAATACTTTTTACATTAATATTCGTTGTACCACATGATTCCAACCAAGGATATACAATAAATATATCCACATTATTCATATCTATGACATGGAAAATTGAATGCAACACATATTTATTGATGGTGGGCTTCAAATCTTAAAAATTTGACCATTCTCACTATTGGAGCAACATTTTTGAGGAAATATTTTTGGATTTTCACAAAGGAGCACCACATAGAAGGATAGTGCACAGGAAAGTTAGCTTAGGTCCAACACGTAGAATGCAGGAAAGAGTGAAATTCATTAGGCTTAGGTTGTGGGATTTTTCCCGTGGTAATAGTTAACAACCCATAGTAAATATAGGTTTTTTATCAACTTTGTTCCCTAATGTATATCTATAAATAGATAAAGCTACAATGTAGTAGAAATTATTAAACTTATATACTTTTGTGTTTCGATGATGTAGTTTGATGTTCTATAAGGGTTTTACACTGTAAAAATTGACCTATTATGTTGGTAACCCACGACAGTTGGAATGTAATGAAAAATTCACAGTAATAATAAAAGAACTATTTTGGGCTAACTAATGTTCCCACGCACAATGCGTTGAACTGTTTGTGCTTATGTTTTATAGTTCAATTGAATGTAATGGAGTTAATGTGTTGTGTAGGGGTATACTTGAATTTATTATTCTTAATAACTAAGATATTGGATAAGGACTTATGAAAAGTGTAGAATATGCATCTCCTTCATCACTGCATAATTGCCCATGTCCCTATAGTCCCTCATGGAAACCATGGGTGAGACTTCACTTGCTCATGGGTGATGTTGAAAGGGATGGTGTATGAGGGTTTTTATTGGCCAATTCACTCTAAACACGGGTTCACTCTCAGTGTGCTAACAAATGGTTATGTTTTTGATACTGAGATCTGCAATTGAAGGCGATGTGGAAGTTGACTAAGTAGGAAATACAACAGTGGGTACATATTAAGGAACATGATTTTATGGTGCAACATACTAGAATAAAAAAAATAAACACTGAAGAATGGCTGCAAGTGTATGTTTTCATATATTTTCATGAAATTTTATTTGTCAAATTCCCAATTATTTTGGCCAAGTGGATGCAAGGACTATCAAAAGAAGTGGTAAAATGGTGTCTTGTCGTACTACATAATTGGAGTTATGATCTAATTTGAAGAGTAAATAAGGTAAGAAATAAGGTTTTATGTGTAGTATATTTCTGGCTGAATAGTATATTGGAGGGCTACATTGTTGAATTTACGATAAAATACACTCAATCATACAATGTGACAAAAAGGGAATTTTTCAAAGGACCCTGAGGAATATTCTTGAGATCGATATTTACCTAGTGAAAGATGTTATTGTGTGACAAAGGAGTAATGTCACTAAAACCTAATACCATGAGCGATTGAATTGCTTTGTGCACAATGGGGAGATTAGGGGATAACAAGTGGATGGATTGAGGGAATAAAGGAGAGGGATACAATAAATAAAGGGACTGAATGAACTGAGGATGTTGAGATATCAGAGAGATAAAATAATAAAAGAGGAAACAAGGGTTAAATAATGTACATCGACGCAGGAGGAGAACACGACAGAAAACATTAGCGGAGTATTATGAAATGGAGTGACATTTTAACATAGTAGTGCGCTAAGAGTGAGGTCTAAGAAAGGTGAGAGTAGGAACAAAAAAACAACATAATAGTGTATATTGGGAAAAAAAATCAGGGTTGATTGCCTACTCTCCATGGATTGCTAGGCTTAGAGAATAATGAGAGATTACACTATGGAAAAGTAAATTACATGGAAGTAAACCCTTAGTTCATATTAGAATGATAAGAACTAGTATATCCTAGTGACCGTACTCAGGCCATACCCTCCAACGAACCCACAAACTTGTGTGTGTCACCAAGCCAAGAAGTAAGATCACCTAGTAAGTTGTTGCAGTAAGTTGTAGTTGGTGAAGGGAATAGAAATTTTTTTCAAGATAGTGGAATAGTTAGAAAGGACCCAAGGTACCACCAAATCAGTCAAAAGTATCAAAAAATAACACTACATAGAACATCATGACAGACATTGATTCTACCATGCAAATTTTGGTCTTTCATGACACTATATTAGAGGATCTCGAGCAACATATTTTCGTCTATGTGGTAGTATGAACTGTCAAGTAGGTCCAAGACAAACAAATGAAAGTGGCATAGTTAGAGACCACTTTCAGGGTTCATGTGTTAACATGGTACATGAGATATAAGAATATTGCTTACGAGTATTGATTTTGACTTGTCTATTGCATACATTATACACCCTTATTCCTATCATTTCCTGCTTTATATTCCCTTTATCCTATGCTATTGTTTCTATAATTTTCACGACCTTAGCAGTTATGAGTTAGATAAGGTGCTTATCTATAATTATATGCATTTTCTCATGAAATAAATATGAATTTTTTGTGTGTTTTCCTTGCTTGGTTAACCTTGGGTATTGAATATTTTATATATGTTACAGGACTAGAAGCTTCTTATTGAACTACTAGAAGCATGAAAGTTATGCAAATCAAGCTAAACTAGTAGAAGCAACTTAACTACCATAAGTCGCTACAGGAAGATAGTTACACCTAGTTTTCAATACCACACCCAACAACTGATTCAACCACTTGGATCAACAAATCTTAGGATCTAATTTCAATATAACATTTTATTAGAAGGCTATGATCCAAATTTTATTTTGGTACATATCGTTACTATGGATATAACATTGGGGTATTTTGGTAACAAATAGGACCAAGGACCCCTAAGTTTTTGGGTCTCTTGGTCCGAGTTGTTAGAGATTAAATTTATATTTATTGATGTAAAAAACTCTAGAGGGGATAGCGGATGTAATAGAGAAATTGTTGTAGCAACCCTATCTTGTAGGTGAATGTTTTGTGCTCCATAATTTTCTTGTGAATT
Source organism: Pinus albicaulis (assembly GCA_034641835.2). NCBI lineage: Eukaryota > Viridiplantae > Streptophyta > Pinopsida > Pinales > Pinaceae > Pinus > Pinus albicaulis. The sequence goes on from CM076573.1 coordinate 612,439,140, forward strand.
AATGAAAGTTCCTCATTGCTCATTAGATTGTGAATTAATATTCTATTCCTATAGTGATCCCAGTCAGGTAGGGTCCCATGATTCAGGATGCATGCATAGTGTTTTTAGAATTTGTTGGTATATGTGCATTTTTTTTTATTTAAGTTTGTTTACATAGAACATATTAATTTATTTACACCTTTGTCTTTGAATTTCATATGTTGTGTTCACTTGTGTGGAATGGTGTGAGGGACCTTGGTGTGGAGAGTTAACAAACCGGGGAATCCATATGAAGTCAAAATAATCAAGGACTCAGACTGGTAACTCTCAGTGGATTTATTTCTATCATACTTGAATGATTCTTTTTGACACTGCATGATTCTTCTGTTTGATTATTAATATTGTAGTGATTGTTGAACCTATTAGATGCCCTTATGATTTTGATGAATGAGATGATGGTCTTAGGTTATTATTTATTTCTCTATTTATGTGGAATGTAAGAGGAAAATCTATTTTCAATTAAGCTCTTTCAAAGTGTGATTGTAACAAAGTGCTATAGTATATTTTAGCTTAGAACTAGTTAAAACTATTTTGCATATATTGTGTTGGAACCTTGTCAACCTATGAGCCTCGGCTTATAATTTAATGAGAATAAATTTAATAAAATAAATTGACCAACATTTTTTGCATTGTTTCCAGAGAGGTTTCAAGGAAATAGGTCTTAATTGGTCTAATGATTGTTGTTAGCTTGAGGGGTCCTGACCCAGGTTTGGTGTGCAAGGTTTGCCAACAAACCCCTATACTACTGGCCCTTTCGGCAGTGACCTGCTTGTGCAGGTTACAGTCTCACTCGAAGTAGTATGGGTGGGTGCTGGAACCAGGTTTCCGCACCTTGAGAAAGGAAGGGTAAGACAAGCAGGGCTGCGTTTTGTTCAGGCTACCTTGTCTCTGCGCAGGGTTAAATATGTATCCAATTACAACCACGTGCACTAGATCTAAAATTATATGATTTTCATAACATCAACACAACATTACATAACCAGAACATAATAGATCTAGATCCAATTCAGTACACATACTTTCACAGCATGATATAACCAAAGTGGAACAGATCCAATCATTCAATATACAGACCTTCGTAGTGCAAAGACATAAAATTCATAACACAGTAATTACTAGCAATCAATTCAATAGTACTCACAGATTCAGATCTAATAATCCTGCGTATTCATTCATCAACCTTTCCTTACAATTCCCTTCCCAACCTGTGCACGCGGCAGCAGGGTCCGCACACAGCTAGACTAGGATCTCCGCACACACAGCCAGTAGGAGTTCATTCCCCAAAAAACCCCAACAGATCTCTTACACAATAGATTGCATCAATAGCTCATCAAATCCTACCTCTTACAATCCGAAATGCTTCTCTATTTATACCAATCTAGCTTTAACATTCTTATGGTTCACAACCCATGGTTTTCGGACCCCTAGTTTACCCTTTAACCCATTACAATGTGTTCGAGGCTTTGACCTGCCCCAAAACCCTTGCGCTATACTAAATATAATAAAAAATAACCAAAATGGACCAGTTTCGTAGCTTGTTAGGAGACCCCATTCCAACAGTCCCCCAACACAATCTTGTGACTCGTCCCAAGTCACTTTGGTGGCGCGCCTTCAATCTGTGTGCGCAAGGTAGCCAGGGTGCGAAGGAGTGGTGGAAGCACTTCCTTGATTTGGGCCATAGCGTGTTGTGCAATATTGATCATCGTCAGAGAAGCATGCCCATCGAGATCCGCACCAACTCATTCCAACAACCAGTGGAGGCATGCAATGGCGAACTGTACATCATGTGCAAGCTGGAGTGCAGCATCAGACCATGGCTTCAACTTTTTGCACACAATATTCTTAGAGTGGCGAAGGTCCTCAATCCTGTGTATGGCGGCCAGGCGCTGCACGGGGGCAGGGGGAGGTGTGGAGGCCCAAACTCGATATAGAACATATTCTGCCTGCTTAAATTCCCATTGGGCATGCTGAAGTGTGGGGTGGTGTCGTGCTCTCATCCATAGCTGCGTAGCCTCTTCAAGCAATTGGGCTCCCTGCGCCAGTTGTTCCTGAATAATGCGTGTTGTGTTAGTGACCATGGAAATTTGATGGGCTCGTTCTTCTGGAAGCATGACATACTGCTTGTGCCTTTCTTGGTCACGGTGGTGCACTTCTTGTAGTACGCTAGTAGACAGTATTTGTAGTTCTATAGTAGATAGCTGTGCTAAGTCTACTTGAATTTCCCTAGTAATCGGTTCAGAAGTGTAAATTATGGCAGTGCAAGGGAGTAAACATACGTTGCTTCTAGCGGGCGGGGTCGGGAAATGGCGGAGATGTCGCAGCAGGTCCCAGTACCGTAGCGTTCCTGCCAAACTTGGTTCGCAGCTAATCCTTCCAGGCGACAGCCCGTGCGCACTCCTATTATTGCACTCGGCATCTCCTGGTCCTCTTATCAGTTCCTCCTACGAGTTGGGATCCATAACAGAGAGACGAGCATTATATAATGTATGAATAAATATAAAAAACCATAATGCAGGTAGCCAATGCCGCTTGATATTTGAATAAATAGCTCGACCCAATGTCTTCTAGCGTTCTGCGCCCCAATCGAAGCTACTTAATGGCGAGGTAGCTTGCATGTGGCGCGTAACCTCGATCTGTCGAACCGTGCTTATCATAAATGGCGATATTGATGATCTATCGCCCATTTTCTGTGTTTGTAAGTGTATTTTCGCATTAACTCAGGATGAGATGACGTTCTTCCTTCGTGTCCAAGGTCATGTCCCTGTAATGTCAGAGCGTGGCTGATGCGTTGAGGGAATTTTCGTATCTCGACGGAAGGTTGACACAAGGTGATCCTGCAAGTTGATCGGGAGTCTTTTCAAAGCATTTATGCCGTTCGTGGAAGGAGAATTCTTGTGCAAGACGACTGCGGCATACATCTGTAGGTGATTTATTTCTCGAGACGTTCGCAGATTCTCTCGGATACACATGATTGTAGACAGGTTCGTAATCCTATGCGCGTTGAGGTCAGTAGTACTTTGGTAAGTCTGGTTGGGCAAGGGTCGAGCACACCCTTGAGTGTTGCGTGTAAGCAGGTAACCATGTGGGTCAACCGACCTTGGGGCCCATCTGGCTAAGGGAGTTTCTATACGCAGGATCACCTTACTCCAATACCTCCTCCGGGTAGGGGAGACAGGTCCCTGCGTAGGTGCTTCATATTGGGTTAGTGGTAGTGCTTTAGACCTATGAGCCGTGAAACCTTTAGGCTTTGCAAGCTTATAAGTGTCATCTACGTCCGCTTGGCAAGGCAAGGTTATTTCTATGGTAGAGATGCGATGGAATTTTCTGACAGTCTGAAGGCTATGAAGTGCCGAAACCTCATGCAGCCGGCTCTGCCAATTCTCCAGCTCCTCATCGGAGTCGGAAAAAAATTCACTTTCCTTTTCCCAACATAGCATCCCTTCATCCGTGGGGTTAACCCAATCTTCATCTTACACAATGATCTTATAAATATGATCTAATTATTCCTTTGTATGGACAGGCTCGGTATACCGTGTACCTTCCGCGGGATCCAGGGGTACTATGACACGCGTGCCTTCACTTTCAAACACCATGCTTCATTTTTTTAGATTAATGACACCTCCTACATTTATAGCCCAGTCTATCCCCAAGAGTGTAGGATAGGGATCTGTATCTTCCACAATTTCTATGACCTCAAAGTCAGCTAGGACCTTTACTCCTGCGACATCAACCATAACCCTTGGCAACCGTCCCAGAGGGATGATCTTTTGTTGATTTTCCATTCGTAGCTAGATGGTGGACCAATCTAGTTTAGGTTATCCCATTCGTTTCCAGGTTTTTTTTGGTAAGACATTCGCATCAGATACAAGATCAAGAATAACCTGATCTATCTCATAGTCACCAATCTGTGCAATCAAGTGCATCTCTCTCCCGGTGCACCTTTTATAGCTGTGTAATTTGTGTACTTCCTTAACCTCAGTTGTCATGCTGGGCTGAGCTGCGCAGCCCTACAGTAATACTTGAAGACTTTCTCCCACCTGTAGGCTGCGTTGGAGCTTCAAGCATGCCCTTAAAAAGGTTTCAACTTCTTCTTCTGGCAACTGCGTAGGGGCTCCCAATGATTCCTGTTTTTCGGGAGCTGGTTCCTTCCGAACAACAAGCTCCTCTCTTGCTTTTTGGGTGACCATGCTACGTGTTATGCTCCTTAGATTTGTTTTGACTCTCTGTATATGTCATGTGGGAGTAGACTGTTTGTCCTTCATCTTTTTTAGCAAAATAGGGCAGTCTTCGATTTCATGGTCCAACTGTCGGCAATATTTACAGGTCTGCCTAGTGGGATTTGAGTAGTCCTGGGCGAAGTGCCCTACCTTTCCACAGTTGTAGCAGATCAGTTGGCCCCGTCCTCATCCAACGCTTCCTCCCCGCCCCCCCTGCCCCATGCAGGGGAGCCACCAAAGCTCGCGGGGGATCTCGGAGAGGTAGGATCGGATTGTACCCTATAGAGGGTTCCCCGATCTACCAATAAGTCATATGTGCATCAAAACTGCTCATTGTGTCCTATAAATAGATATAACCTGCACCATTTTTGCTTCAATTCACCTCTATTTATCCGCGGACACTGGGTTTTATCATGCAGTCCCGCCACCAGGAAATCCTCGCACCAAAGGTCCGTGGTTACTCCCTTCCATCATTCCATATGTAAGCTCTGTATTTCCAGGTGCATGGCCCCGAGCTGCTCCTGAATTTGCTGTACTCCTTCCCTTGTGTCATCCTTAGGTGTAGCTTCAAGTTTCATGGCAGCTTCCAAGGGATTTTCTTTTGATTCAAAAGTCTGATGGTCCATGGACATACACAAGTGAGGTAGGAGCATAGAGATAAACCATTTTGTGTGTTGTTTGTCGTTGTACTTGAAATCACCTTCCCAAATTTCTTTCTTTAACCACTGATCAGCCTCCTAGACTGACTCAGATGCTCCCTACTTGAAGTCTTTTACTTCGGATACCAGTTGGGAATAAGATTTCGATTTCTGGAATTGTTGTTTTAGGGCATCCTTAAAATTTTGAAGTGTTGCGCTCCTGTTTTTAGATATGTACTACATATACCAGTCCAACGCCCTTTCCTCAAAAGCCAAGGATAGATGTGCTCTTTTTACAGTATCACTTACCACCCCTTGCACCGTCCATACCGAATCGGCCACGAACCAGAATCGTTCTGGGTCCTCATCGACTGCTCCTTTAAAGGTGGGTAATTTTAAGTGTGCTGCCATGGGATCCTCCAGTTTACCTTCCTAAGGCCCTAGCATCGGGGCAACTGATGAATTTTGTGTAGGTCTTGACGGACTATGGGCAGGGTGATCTTCCTCCTGCCTGTTCCAATAGTTCTCAATGTTTCGCACTGTACCTTGGCTCATTCAGCCCTACGCTAGATCTCTGATGCCACTACCCGATCCCATTTCTCAGATCTCTTCCAGTCCTGGCAACAGAACCATTTGTTGGCTTGAGGGGTCCTGACCCAGGTTCAGTGTGTAAGGTTTGCCAACAAACCCCTATACTACTGGCCTTTTCAGTAGTGACCTGCTTGCGCAGGTCACAGTCTCACTTGAAGTAGTATGGGTGGGTACTGAAACCAAGTTTCCACACCCTGAGAAAGGAAGGGTAAGGCAAGTAGTGCTGCGTTCTGTTCAAGTTACCTTGTATCTACGCAAGGTTAAATATGTATCCAATTGCATCCACATGCACTAGATCTACAATTATATGCTTTTCATAACATCAACACAACATTACATAACCAGAACAAAACATATCTAGATCCAATTCAATACACAGAATTTCGCAGCATGATATAACCAGAGAAGAACAGATCCAATCATTCAATATACAGAGCTTCGCAGCGCAAAGACAAAAAATGCATAACACAGTAATTACCAACAATTCATTCAATAGTACTCATAGATTTAGATCTAATAATCCCGCGTATTCATTCATCAACCTTTCCTTACAATTCCCTTCCCAACCTGTGCACACAACAGCAGGGTCCGCACACATCTGGACTAGGATCTCCGCGCACACAACCAGCAGGAGTCCATTCCCCAAAAAACCCCAACAGATCGCTTACACAATAGATCGCATCAATAGCTCATCAAATCCTACCTCTTAAAATTTGAAATGCCTCTCTATTTATAACAATCTAGCTTTAACATTCCTATGGTCTGCAACCCATGGTTTTCGGACCCCTAGTTTACCCTTTAACCCATTACAATGCGTTCAGGGCTTTGACCCGCCCCAAAACCATTGCACTATACTAAATATAATAAAAAATAACCAAAATGGACCAATTTTGTAGCTTGTTAGGAGACCCCATTTCAAAAATTGTTTAGATTTGTTTGTAGATCTTTTCTCTATAGTGATAAGCATCTTAAAATACATAGATGTAGGAGTGGTAAGACGAGAGGTAAGAACATGTGTGCTCACTTTTGTTGGTTGTCCGTATCACTAGATTTAGATGATGTTGGTACTGTGTGAGATGAGGAAAAGGTAAAAAGGGTAAGGGTAAGGGTAAAGGAAATTTTAATACTCCTGATAGTATAAGAAAAAAGATAATGCCCACTACTAAACTTCTAGTAGTTAAAATTTTAGACATGAAGAAAGAAGGAATAATGTTTGAAAGTCAAGTAAATATTAGGGAGACATAAATAGCTAATGTAGTGATCAATGTTTCCACCAATTAAGTTGGTTAATAGGTAAAAATATCATTTGAGTGAGAGGTAGCATTAATATTTCAAAATAACCCATCTTTTGAACTTAAGCTTCCACAACTAGAGACTAAATAGAACCTGCTCAGGGATGGAAACACAGAAGAAGGAGAAGGTGAAGAAAACATTAGAGGAAACTAGGAAAAAGGATGAATTAAAATTTGTATTTTCTATATCTAATCATACTAAAAATTTTCATATGAAGAACATTTCTCCTCCAGTACCCCACGATTCCAAGGACTGGTAAGTGAAGACCCAAATACTTTTTAATTTGAATTTGATGTTTTATGGCGTAGCATGGATTATTCAACTGATGCATGTAAACTTAAGCTTTTCCCTACTACTATTAATGACACTACCCTATGATGGTTTATCAAATTACAGGAAAATTTTATCCCAACCTGGAAGGGCATGAGAAAACAATTTATTAAAAAATATTAGGATTATTGTAAAGGTAGGTAATTGAAAGATAAATCTTTAGGATGATACAAAGAGAATATGAAAGTTTATAGGACTATTTATAGTGATTCTTATCTAATCTTCAGTGTGGCAGGAAACATAATCTAGACCCTGAAACTCAAAAAATTATCTTTTAAAGGGTGTTTCCTAAGAATCCATGAATATGTTGAATTAATGGGGATTGTAGATATCTCTATATTCTACTTTGATGAAATTTATAAAATATGTAGGAGATACCCTTAAGGGTAGCTCCGGACTAGAAAAGGGTCCTGAAATAGTTTTGCTAGAAATATTAAGGCATCCTCTAAGTGGTGTAACTTGGACTGAATTGAGAAACTAGTTGGAGAAATTTAAAAATGATATAATTAGTACACTTATTTTGCAGCTTGAAATTTTAAGTTTTTAAAATAAACAAGAGGAAGAACAAGCAACCCTCACTATTTTTTTCCCTAGATGTCAGAAGAAGCACCTAAAGAATTTTTTTCCTCTTGATAATGTTGTTATTTGTGCAATTTGTGTGGAGGAACATATTACTAGATATTATCCATAGTTACGAGGGCTCAAAGCATTGTACGAAGGATATAATCAATCAATAAAACAATTTTATTGATCCACAACTTAAAATCCATGGCATCCTCGACCCCAAGGTATGGATTTTAATCCTTATTTGTGAAAGTTTCATACTTACCTCGATAACAATATGTATCATGGAATGTTGCAGCAATGTGGAAAGCGTGGCCTCAACAATCAACCTTGGTAGCAAGTTTGGAGAGGGTTTAGTTACATGAAAATGCCTTCACATCCTCACTTTGTACATTGTCAATATCCTATGCAACCATAACAATTTTCATAATATTATCTTCCACAAGAATTTGCATCACAAAAACATGTGAATACGTAGCCTGAAAAGATAAAACTTCAATCGATCCAACCTCCTCGACTGAATCAATTACCTATTTGACCTTTTACTAAACCAAATAATAAGTCAACCCAACCTATTTTGCAGGTTGAGTTTCAAAACTTCTTGAGTTACACCATTACCTTTGTAAAAGTGCAGGATATCCATTTGAGGTTTGGGAAGGTGCTCCAAAATCACAACTACATTATTAATGAAGATGAAAGGGAAGAAGCAGTCCCCATTCCTACATTGGATAACAATATTCCTACTAAGCTTCAACAAGACACTAGCCATCCATAACAACCTTCTCCATTAATGAATCCACCTTATCTAGTGAGGGTATGTAAGTAAGCCAGTGGTCCTTCTCGAATATGACTTAGTTAATGAGCTTAGGAACGTGTGTGATAGAATCCCTTTGCTTTAGGCTATTAGTGTATACCTATTTATGTTAAAACAATGGAGGATCTCTGCTTAAAGAAAACTAGAAGGAAAAGGAAGGACCCACCTACTATACATCTTGTTGGGGAGCTTGCTGATTTAATTACTAGAAAGAATTTAGCCAAAAAGTATATCGATCCTATTAATTCTATCATTTATGTGCACATAAATGGGGTTTTCATACTGAATATGTTGATCAATATTAGTGCAACCATTAACATTATGACTATACAAACCATGAAACAGCTAGAACTATCCAATATTCATCCTATCCCAACTATTCTTGAGTTATTCATTAGATATATGGTAAATTTAGAGCGGGATTTAGATGATATAGTTTCCTCCTTAGAATCATGGGAGTATTCATTCGACTTCATGATTTTTCAGACTAAAACTTCAGTAGGAGGGAATTCCATAATTTTGGGAAGACCATGGCTTGCTACCACATACACCTTCATAGGATGAAGATTTGGTAGCATGTTTATTTCCCATGGGGCTATAGTCAAGGAAATAATGTTGTATCCACTTGTAAAATCTCTCATGGTGCCAGAGGAAGTTATGTGGTTTGAGGAATCAATAAGTGATGAAGAGGTAGTTCAAACTACGTGTACATTGAATCAGGTAAGGAATTTTAAAGAATGTATGGAAGAGGATCAACTGAATTCTTTCTTGTGTAATTATGATTGTTTTTATACTCCTAATGCACATATAATGGAACAAATTTTAAAAGGTGATGTGTAGTAATCCAACAATTTAACAATTTTGTCTAAATTTTACAATACTACAATTGTTCCTTCACAGAACATAGAACCACGCTGTATTCCTACTGCAATCAATCCCAGGAAGTTTTTAAAGTTAGTAATGAAATTAATAATGGTAAAAAAAAATAATTCATCCAAGTATTAAAAAAATAAATCAAGTTCTTTGCTTCGTATTATAATGACATGAAGGGAATCGATCCTAAAATATATTCACACCATATTTATACTCAAATTGATGCTCGAATTTTTAGGAAGCCCTAAAGGTGCATGAACCTATCACTCAAGGAATTATTTAAATTGGATTTGCATAAGATTCTTGATGCTAATTTAATCTACCCAATATTTGAAAGCAAACATGTTTCCCCTTTATTTGTAGTACCTAAACCATTAGGGAAGTGGCATGTATCCATAGATTTATAGGAATTGAACAAAGCTACCATGAAAAATTACTTTCTTCTATCTTTCATCGATCAGGTCTGAGATAACCTAGAGGGAAGGAAGTATTTTTCTTTTTTAGATGAGTACAATGGGTATAATAAGATCCAAATAGCTCTAGAGGACCAAGAGAAGACTACATTTACTTATCCTTGAGGAACTTTTTCCTACCAGGTGTTTCTTTTTGGTTTATGTAACACCCCTGCCACCTTTCAAATATTAGTTCTAGGGATCTTCTTAGACCCTATTCATGATTGCATAGAGGCATACATAGAGGATTTCATTGTTTAAGGTGACATGTTTGAGGAAGCTCCGAAAAATATCTAGAAAGTGTTGATAAGATGCCAAGAACCACACCTTGAATCCCTAAGTAATGTGAAATGGAATATGTTGCTAAATAAGAGAGTAATACATGATCATGTACTTAATTTTATAGGAATTTAGGTAGACCCAACCAATATAGAAGTTCTGCCTCAATTATCAGTTCTTAAAATGCAAAAAGAGCTGAGAAGCGTTCTTGGTTTTGGTGGATATTATAGTTTATATATTGATAATTTCACAAAACTTTCTACACCATTACTTAAGTTGTTATCCAAATATGCTAATTTTCTGTGGAATGATCATTGCGAGTGTTCTTTTGAAACTTTAAAAGAAAGACTTTATGTTGCACCTATATTGAAGGAACCTAATTGGTCCCTACCCTTTCACATTTCCATGAATTCTTGAGACAAAAAATTGGGGGTTGTCCTTGGGAAAAACTAAGACTAGTATTATTATGCCATTTACTTCATTAGTAAGAATTTAACCCATGTTGAGCTAAACTACGCCTTGACAATGAAGGAATTATTAGTGGTGGTGCATTCCATAAATAAATTCGGGCATTATATTACAGATTACGAAGTATTCATCCACATTGACCACGTAGCCATATGATACTTGATGAAAAAATGGTGGGATTGCAAGGTGGCTCTTTCAATTGCAGGAATTTAATGTTACAATTGTGGACTGACCAAGTAAAGAAAATCCAGTTGTTGATTAATTTTGTAGATTTCAAAATGAAGGTGGTATTTTTGTTGTAGATGTTAATTTCCATGATGAGAAATTATTTGTAGTGTCTACTCACTTGCCTTGGTTTGCAAACATAGAAAATTATATAGCAATGGGAAAGTTGGCTCAAAAGTTACCAACTCATGAGAAATGAAAAATTATAAGCATGAGTGCCTCATTTTCATCGATTAATGGTGACACGTTCCACACGAGAGTGGACCTTATCAATATAAGGTATGTTCGGGAGGAAAAAATGATTGAAATTATGAAGGATTCTCAGAATGAGCCATGTGGATGTTGATAAGCGGTTGTCATTGATGTCAACCCAAGCAGCACCAGGGGCTAACCCAATATTGCATGGGAATTTTGACCTACCAAATTAATATATTCTGGGTCAATAATGCTTTTTATGGTTTCTACTTGTCGAGATGTTTCTGTTGACATATGGCACGCCATGTAATTCTTCACGGTTTGAGAGATATTCATGTTTGAAGTTTGTACCCCTAGTTAGTGGGCTAAAACCCCATGGGGTTGGGGCATGGGTCATTGAAAATTCACAATTAATATTTTTTTAAGCTCCTAAAATCACTCCCACATTCACTTGTGGAAGCCCCTCTCAACTTAAGTATTTATATAAATTGTGATCTTCATTTCCTCCTTATGCAAGAGATTTCACAATCTGAAACAGGTCATCGTGGAATTTTCGATATTTTTTTTCTACGAAGGTTCACAGGCTGATATTTTTATGAGGCGAAGCCGAAATCCTAAGGAAGCTGCTGTAAAAATTTCAGATCAAGGTGCACAAAATTTTTGGAGATATAATCTGTGGAAGTCAGGGTTTTTGCAGGCTCCTGAAATTCATCTCAAAGAAGTGACCTTGGTAAAATCGTCATAAATCTCTCTCTGAGTATCAGATTGGAATTCCGTAAAAATTGGAAAATAGTTCACAGTCTATAGTTTTTTCTCTATCAATTTTAGAGCCTAATGAAGAAACAGTGACACATGGAACGCCGTACAAGTGCACTCTGCTGAAACAGTACATAATTAGGGCATTGTGAGAGATTGGGTATAACTCTCTCTTGAAGAATCCAAATTGGGTCATCCTATGGCATTGGAAAGAGGACTCAGAGGAATACTATAGGACTGAAAATCAGATATTTAGGATCTGAAATAACAGAGATACACTAGATTCAATATCGAGCTCCTAGAAGGATCTGAATCATGGAGAACAAAGTATTTCTCATACAGAGACTGACAGTAAGGGGCTTTTACTGGTTATTTCACCTTTACTAGAAAGGATGAAACCAGAAGCTTCTGGCCCACAAACTGGCTCTGCCTAAAGAAATAAAATGTAATCACTGAAATAGATCCAATCAATGAAAGTATTTGTTTATGTGCAAAGTATTCATTAATCCAAATTTTATGTGTGAATAAGCAAGTTTAAGTATTCTGCAAATGAAGTAATGTGGTTTGAAGTTGAACTAATGAGTTTTGTTCACTGTATAATGCTGCTTTGGAAAAGTGTACTTATGAAAAGTTACTGTTTAATGTAGCAGAATCTGAAATAATACAGAAAAAATACACAGCATGACAGTAAGCATTTTTTTAAGCAGTTCACCCCTCTCTTGGGCTACCTCTGCTGGGTCCAAAAGCTTCTAATTAGGCTTTTCCCTTTTTCATTAATGCTCAAAATATGAATTACATTGTGTAGAAAGCCTCAAAAGGAAAAATAAGCTGCAAATTCAGAAACAAAAGGCTGAAATCAGTATAAATCGACTATTCATTCACCTCCATTGGATGAGTATAGCCCAACACAGCTGATCTTTCATTAGGCCCTAGTGGCTCCACAGCCAAAATCGCTGGTAAAATCACTGATAGAGCACCCTTATGGCTCTGCAAACACTCCCAACAGCTCCAGAATGCTTCAATACCCCAAAATCAAAAAAAAATTGTACCAAATGGACTTCCCTAGCCAAAGTTATGGCTAACTGAAGTTTGCCTAGATTCTCTCCAGCTAAGTCTGGCTAACTGCTAGATAGCTCTGACAAATATGGAGGTCGACGCTAAATTAGAGGAACCGCCAGTCTAACCGCCAGTGGGAGGGGGCTAAATTATAGGGCCTTATCCATAAGACCACGTCTTGGGCGCTATTCGTGGCGTAAACCTTGGAATCATGTGTTGAAAACTTTAATATATAACCATATCATTAATAGCACTCCGCTCCAAGCGGTGGGCCCTAGTGACCAAGACTCCGCCACCTGCGCGCCCAAACGAAATTTCAAACTTTTAAAAAACATTTTCATGGCAATGGTTTACCAAACCAATCATCGTAGCCCGTTGGTTGGGCCTATGCGTTGTGTCTGCCCCGACCCGGGGTCGAACCACACCGCGACCAAACAAAAAATTTAAACTCCGCTCCGCCAATTTGAATCACGTTACCCACGTGGCTTTGACCTTTTAAAACATACGTTGAATGCCTTTAATCCTTAGAACTGTGCATTTTAAAACCTTTTTCATATTTTGAATTTTGTTTTAATATATGGTATGGTTTAACATTTAAATTTTTTTAATAAGGTTTAATTAAAATTTAAAATTAATTAAAAAATATAATTAATTAATATAATATATGATTAATTTAAACCATATAAAATATTAAAAACTATATAGTTTAATTAATTTATTAAACCTTAATAAAAATAAATAAAATTATTCCAACACATAGTATTAAAAAAAAATCCTTTCAAAATTGAAGGTTATTGGGCGATTTCAAAATGCAATATCTCCTCCATACGGTAACGGATTTGAGTGTCGTTCGCGGCTATAGAATCATTTTGGTGAGCTCTTTCCTGTCGTTTTGGTTTGGAACAATTCTGAGAAACTTCATTTTTGAGCATTTTTCTACAAGGGACTTGATCTCCTGATCACATAAGGCAAGAAAAAGCTAGATCATGTGTTGTCAAGGGTTGCAAAGGACCAAAATTTCTATGGCAGCAAAGCAAAGCAAGGTGCAACAGAGGGTAGCATGACAAGAGAAGCAACCAAGGTGCATAACAGCAGCAAGAAGTTCATCATATGAAGTCTTCAAGTGGGCAGCACTGCATACAATCATTGTAAAGGTATCATTGTACTTAGTCATTGTAAATACATTATTGTACAAATTGTACTAGTGTCTATCTGCCAAGGGTTGAAGAGGCAGTGTTGGGAGGTCTAGGATCATTATTAGGTGGTTGTGTCAAAGTTGGGGTTATGGTCTAGTATATCTTCTTCTTCTACATCATTCTATATCATTGTAAAGTGGACCATTTTCCCTGGTACAAGAGTCCATTCTTCTTTTATTCTTCTATAGGGTGGTAGGGTGGTGCTAGGGTGAGTTGTAGCTCATTGGGTGTTGAGGCATCCATTCAGTTGACTACTAAAGAATCTTGGGCATTGGAGCGTCCATTCGGTGGGAGCTGGAGAAGAATTCTTTTCTAGATTCTAGGAAGTTGGAGCTTTATTTTCAATTGGAGTTGAATATTAAAGAATTATTAGAAAAGCATTAGGTGGTTTTTGTCCCGGAGTGGGTTTCCACCTTAAAAACTATGTGAATTTGTGTTCCTCTTGTTTGTTGCTATCATTGTACAAACACTGATAATAATTGAATATTAACTAATGCTCTAATTGAAAGAAATATTGATTCACCCCCCCTCTCAGTATTTCCAACAATTGGTATCAGAGCTTGGTTCCTTCAATAGCAGTTTAACAGCTGGAAGGAGGTCATGGAGCATACCAAGAATGGTGTAACTCTATTCAATGAAAATAATTATGCACTTTGGAAAGGAAGAATGGAGGTCTATCTCTTGGCGCAAGGTTACGAAGTATGGGACACTGTTCAAAATGGATTTACATCAACTGCGGATGAACAAGGTAAGAAGAATTTGGTAAATGATGAAAAAGCAAAGAATATTATTATCAGTGGACTTATTGAATCTGCTTATCATAAGGTGTTGGGTTGTAAAACCGCCAAAAATTTATGGGACAAGCTTGAGAATATATATGCAGGTGACTCAAATGTCAAAGAAGCAAAGCTTCAAATCTATAGAGAAAAATTTGAGCAACTCAGAATGAAAGAAGATTGCAACATTGCTGCATACTTCCAATATGTTGATGAAATAACCAATACTCTGGAAGGATTGGGAGAGCCAGTTGACAAGAAGACTATTATATGGAAGATTCTTAGAACGTTACCAGGGAGATTCAACCCAAAGGTATCGGTCTTATAATACAGTGCAAATCTGGACAAACTCAGCAAAGAGGAATTACATGGAGTTCTCATAGCATATGAAATGAGACTTGATGAAGAAGAGGGTACTTCACATCTAGAAACTGCGTTTGTTGCATCTAAGAAAACCAATAAGGATAAACAACCTTCAATTGAAAATACATGCACCTGCAAGTGTGAAGAAAAGGGAGATGATGAAGAAGGTCTTTCAGATGAAGAATATGCTTACTTCACGAGAAAACTAAAAATTGGTAAGGGACAATTCAAAGGTAAACTTCTATTGATATTTTTCAGCTGTAATGAGGTTGGGAATTTTGCAGCAAAATGTCCAAACAGAAGTAATGGCAACTCAAAAGGAAATAAAGGCTTTAAGAAATTCAACAAGAAAGGATCCAAAAGGAACTTTCTCTCTAAAGAAGATAGCTCATCATCCAATGAAGACAATGATAGTGAAGAAGAAGCCAATGAGAGAGCATTGTTTATGGCCAAGCACAATAAACCCAAGCACAATAAGCAAGAGGTATCAAACAACGAAGAAGAAGGATGGACCATAGACGAATTTTATGAGGAAGCAATCAAGCTTATAAAATATCTCAAGGCGGAGAAGATCCGTTCCAAAACTCTTGAAGAACAAGTTCAATGTCTCAAAATTGAAGTTGAAGAACACAAATGCATTGAAGAGTCACTTCAAAAGAAGTTGGAAGAAAGCAACCAAGAAAGGGAAGAATTATAAGCCGAAGTAGTCTCGCTGCGTGAGGAAGTGAAGAAAGGAAAAACTATCCAAAACTATGCCAACAGCTCAAGGGCATTGGAAGAACTCATCAACAATCAACGATCTTACAATGAAAAAACTGGCATTGGTTACAAATAAGAAGAAGTAGGACCTTCTACAACAAAATATAATGAACCTATGAGATCTGACATGCATGTAGACTTCATTGGACAAGATTCGCAAGAACAGCCTTGGAAGACAATTCCTCGACGAAAATTTCCATCCAGGTACCAACATATTTTTTATGGCTACTGTTATTCATGTGGAAAATTTGGTCATAAAGCTGTAGAATGTCGCACGTACCCTAGGAATGAATACAATTCCAGGAGATTTGTCAAATATGAACCTCCCAGGGCTCAGCGAAATATCAATAGATTTGAACATTTAAGAAATAATATTGAATGTTACAAATGTCGAAACTTTGGACACATAGCCAAAGACTGCAGACTTGAAAATCCTCCAGAAGAATCTTCGAAGCCACAGAATGAACGAACATGGAAGAATAAGAAGAATGATAATTGTGCTCTCGCTCTCAAGGCTCAAAAGAACAAAGATGTGTGGTATGTTGATAGCGGTTGCTCAACGCATATGACTGGAGATAGAAATAAATTTGTATCTCTGAAAGAGAAGAAGGATGGAACCGTTTCCTTTGGAAATGATGGATCTTCAAATGTTATAGGATCAGGTACTGTCACTCTCAGAAGTAAAGATGCTCTAGCCAAGAATGTTCTATTGGTTGAAAACATGAATCACAATCTTCTCAGTGTTGGACAAATGTGTGATCAAGGACACACAATACTATTCAACTCCACGAAATGTGAAATCAGGAAAGGTGTGTATGGTGAAATTGTGGCTACAGCAAGTCGAGCTCCAAATGACATATATGTTCTGGATGAAGCAACTAATTCATGTCTAATAGCTAAAGAGGATGATACAATAATTGGTAGCAATGATGATCGAATAAGTAAGAAGTTTGCTACAAAGGTGCAAAGTGATTTCGAGATGTCTTTAATTGGTGAGCTGACATACTTCTTAGGGCTTCAAATATCTCAGCAAGAGAAAGGAATATTTATATGTCAAGCCAAGTACATCAAGGAAATGCTCAAGAAATTTAAAATGGAAGATTGCAAATCCATCCTTACTCCAATGGTAACAGGTTTCAAATTGAGCATAGAGGACTCATCTAAGGATGTGGATCAAAGGTTGTACAGATCTATGATTAGTAGTCTTCTATATGTAACAGACTCCCGAACAGATGTTATGCAAGTAGTTTGACAAGTAGCAAGATTCCAAGAAGCACCAAAAGAATCACATATTAAATATTAGCCAACATTGAAATATCTTCGCCAGAAGCTTGGGATTCTCCCAAGTTCTCATTAGATTTTCCTTTTTTCAGAATATAAAGGGGGAGTGGAAGTAGATTACAGGCCTGCAGGTTTTGGTTTAACAACAATCGTGATTCCAAAAAGTGGTATCAGGGGGAGTGGAAGTGTGTACAGGTACATAGGATGGTTGTGTCTCAGGGGGATTTAGCCTTTTCCATTGATGTCAAAGGGGGAGATAATGTTGTAGGAAGAGGTTTCATGATTGCAGGGGGAGTACTTGTGTTGCCATCAATGCCAAAGGGGGAGATTGTTGATTAGCAGTTGTCATTGATATCAACCCAAGCAGCACCAGGGGCTAACCCAATATTTCATGGGAATCTTTACCTACCAAATTAACATATTTTGGGTCAATAATGCTTTTTATGGTTTCTACTTGTTGAGATGTTTCCGTTGATATATGGCACGCCATGCAATTCTTCACGGTTTGAGAGATATTCATGTTTGAAGTTTGTACCCCCAGTTAGTGGGATAAAACCCCATGGGGTTGGGGCATGGGTCATTGAAAATTCATAATTAATATTTTTTTAAGCTCCTAAAATCCCTCCCACGTTCACTTGTTAAATCCCCTCTCAACTTAAGCATTTATATAAATTGTGATCTTCATTTCCTCATGCAAGGGATTTCGCAATCTGAAACAGGTCATCGTGGAATTTTCACTCTAACTTGTTTTATACGAAGGTTCAGAAGCTGAAATTTTTATGAGATGAAGCCAAAATCCTGAGGAAGCTACTGTAAAAATTTTAGATCAAGGTGCACAACATTTATGGAGATATGATCTGTGGAAGTCAGGGTTTTTGCAGGCTCCTGAAATTCATCTCAAATAAGTGACCTTGGTAAAATCATCATAAATATCTCTCTGAGTATCGGATTGGAATTCCGTAAAAAGTGGTAGATATAAAACAGTCTTTAGTTTTCTCTCTATCAATTTTAGAGCCTAATGAATAAACAGTGACACGTGGAACGCCGTACAAGTGCTCTCTATTGAAACAATCCATAATTAGGGCATTGTGAGAGATTGGGTATACCTCTCTCTTGAAGAATCAAAATTGGGTCAAACCTATGGAATTGGAAATACAACTCAGAGGAATAATACAGGACCAGAAATCAGGTATTGAGGATCTGAAATAACAGAGATACACTAGATTCAATATCGAGCTCCTAGAAGGTAAGAAAAAGCTAGATCATGTGTTGTCAAGGGTTGCAAAGGACCAGACTTTCTACGAAAACAAAGCAAAGCAAGGTGAAACAGAGGGTAGCATGACAAGAGCAGCAACCAAGGTGCATAACAGCAACAAGAATTTCATCATATGAAGTCTTCAAGTGGGCAGCACTGCATACAATCATTGTAAAGGTATCATTGTACTTAGTCATTGTAAATACATTATTGTACAAATTGTACTAGTGTCTATCCGCCAAGGGTTGAAGAGGCAGTGTTGGGAGGTCTAGGATCATCATTAGGTGGTTGTGTCAAAGTTGGGGTTATGGTCTAGTATATCTTCTTCTTCTACATCATTATATATCATTGTAAAGTGGACCATTTTCCCTGGTACGGGAGTCCATTCTTCTTTTATTCTTCTATAGGGTGGTAGGGTGGTGCTAGGGTGAGTTGTAGCTCATTGGGTGTTGGGGCATCCGTTTAGTTGACTACTGAAGAATCTCGGGCGTTGGAGCGTCCATCCAGTGGGAGCTAGAGAAGAATTCTTTTCTAGATTCTAGGAAGTTGGAGCTTTATTTTCAATTGGAGTTGAATATTAAAGAATTATTAGAAAAGCATTAGGTGGTTTTTGTCCCGGAGTGGGTTTCCACCTTAAAAACTGTGTGCATTTGTGTTCCTCTTGTTTGCTTCTATCATTGTACAAACACTGATAATAATTGAAGATTAACTAATTCTCTAATTGAAATGAATATTGATTCACCCCCCCGTCAGTATTTCCAACAGTGGAGGTCATTTCATAGACAAACAAACACTTTACAATATACTGCAGTCTAGATATTATGGGCCCAACCTTTTTAAGGATTCTAAGAAATATGTGAAGAAGTGTGAAAGTACCATAGGATTTACACCATATGAATTAGTTATGGGAAAAAAATTCTCTTTCAAATAGAGTTTCAAATTAAAACCTATCATACTACTACCTAGCTAGGAATGAATTTGACTGAGGCACAAGAACAAAAGTTGTTGAATTTAAATTAGTTTATGGGATGAGGCAAGGTGCGGTTCAACAAAATACATTGGTATAGGAACAAAGAAATAAATGTCATGAAAAATTTATTCAAATGAATAAGTTTCAACAAAGAGTTCAGGATCTCATATTTGACTCAATATTTAAATACTTGAAATGAAAATTTACAACTCGATGACTAGGTTCCTATCAAATAAATATTGCTTTTGAGAATGGAACAGTTAAAATTAAAATTACTGATGAAGAACAAACTTCTTTTCCTATAAATGGGCATAGGTTGAAGCTCTACTTAAAACCAATGTACAAAGTATAATTCATAGTAGATATTTGTCAACATGATGGGATTGAAGTAGTAAAAGAGGAAGATCATCTTCCTACCCTTGGTCTCTCTTATTGAATTCTTTCTCTTCAAATAAAAAAAATAAAAATAAAAATAAAAAAATAAAATAAAATTAGGCTTAATTTTGAAAACCACTTTGTGGCATGGTTGGGTTGGGGGTATACTTGAAAACTAGTTTGTGGCAAGAAAAATTCATTGTTTTTGTACAGTTGCTAATTTATCCAAATCATAATTCCTCAAATTTTTAGTTTTCTCAGGTTAGTTAACGGGGATCCCTTAAGGCCCTCCTTCTAACAACATTTTTCCCATTGACTCTAACACATTTTCTAAGATAAAAGGATAGAGATTGTTTATAGTACCTATAGGCTTGGATAAATTGATGACAAGTTCTCTCATTAGTGATAAACAATAATACATCAATTTATCCAGTTCGATGGTTCTTGCGGGAAAATCAACATCAACACATTTATTCGTACCTCACAATATTGAATGAGGTACCTTGACACTCATTGTCATCAAAGGTGAGTAGCCTTGCATCGATTAATGAAATACATTAATGGATAGTAATCTCATGATTCCTTCTCATGATCCTTTGCAAAGAATTGAGTAGAAGGATTCTATATTTAACATTGGATTTAATTGTTAGATCAGGGGAGTCTGGTAATATACATGCATATTGCATATAATTTCTACATGGTATCGGAGAAGTGTTAATCACTGAAGATTGCAATATTGAAGTAGTGCTGAGTTGTGTTGATGGAACAATTCGAATTTGATGCAAGAATTTCTTGGTGCGACAGTTGAGCAAACATTGAAATGGATTTCAATGGGTTGTGGTTGGAGTACACACTCGAGGGTAGATCAAACTACATAGGTTGGAAGGACAGGATGGAGGTGGTGCTTGAAGATAATGGCTTGAAGGAGTTCATTAATAGCGATGTTCCTAAGCCCACTTTGATGAATGCTGCATTACTTGACGCCTAGAAAAAGAAAGTAGCGAAGACGAGAAGAATTCTGTTGGAAGGTGTGAAGACCATATTGTGTCAAGCCTTCATAGGAAAGCCACTCCATTTTCAATGTGGAAGGCTTTGATAGATCTTTTCCAAAGCAACAACGACCATAGGAAGTTGATGCTGAAAGATAAACTCAGAAAAATCAAAATGGTGAAGGGTGACAGTATTCCAAAGTATCTCACAAAGTTTGTCCAATGTAGGGATGAGCTGGGGAGTGTGGGAATTACAGTTGCTGATGACGACTTGGTGAGCTTGGCTCTCCTTGGACTTCCGAAGGGTTGGCACAGTTATCTAGACTCTATCAATGGGCGGGAGAAACTGTTGAATTGGGAGTGACTTTGGTTAGATCTAGTGCAGGAGGAGATAAGGTAGAGTACCAGGGATGGCTCTTCATCAAAGCATGATGATGAAGAGGATTTTGATTTGGCTTCCAAAGTGAGTAAAGGGAAGGGGAATAAATCTCGTTCAAAATCCGAGGCTAAAGGCAAGAATCTGGATTTGTCCAAAGTGAAGTGTTTTCACTGTCACGAACATGGGCATCTCACCACTAACTGCCCATAGAAAAAGAAGAACAAGAAGGCTGTTGGAGCTGCATCTGGTGAGGCCCTTGCCTCGTAATTTGAACTTGATTTCTCTTTGATTGCATGCTTGGTTTCAAGCACAATGGGATCGGTGTGGTATCTTGATAGTGGTGCTGCCTTCCACATGACGGGAGATAAGGATCTTTTCAACGACTTGGAGGAGAAAGATCTCCAAATGCATATAGAGATGCGAGATGATGGACGATACAGTGTGACTGAAATTGGTACCATTACCTTTGAGAGGGATTCAGGTAAACCATTTATGTTGAAAAATGTTATGCATGTTATAGGTCTAAAGAATAACTTGGTCTCAGTTGCGATGTTGGAGGACAGAGGTTATGACATTGTTTTCAGCGATGGAAAATCCTTCCCGCGACATAAAAAAATGGGTCAAACCAAGAGGATAGGGATTCGAGTTAAGAATCTCTACACGCTGGAGGTAGATGGTTGCGCTGCAATGGTGTGAAAAGAAGAAGAAGTGGTGAGCCAGGATGAGGGAAAATTATGGCACAGGAGATTGGGCCATCTTCACCATGGCACCCTGAATATTTTGCAGTAGATTTCTACTGGAATTCCCAAGGGTACACTTGTGTAGATAGATTAGTGCAAGGGATGTACTATGGGTAAGTTTGTGAAGACCACCTTTCATGAAAAGGAGAATCGTGCTTCGGGGATCCTGGAGAGAGTACACACAAATGTGTGTGGACCATTCTCAGTTTCTTCAGTAGAAAAACACAAGTATTATGTTATTTTTGTTGATGACTATTCTCATAGATGCTAGATATTATTCATGCAGAAGAAGGATAAAAAATTCTCAAATTTCTGTGATTTTAAAGCATTGGCGGAGAAAGAGTCGGGGAAGCAAGTGAAGGCTCTGCGGAGTGATAATGGTGGTGACTATATATCGAACGAATTCAAAGAATTATATAGCAAAGAATGATTTCGAAGAGAATTCATAGTGCCTCATAACCCACAATAGAATGGGGTCGCAGAGAGGAAGAACAGAACGATCGTGGGTGCTGCACGAGCTATGCTGCATGATTAGTGCCTACCAATGCACTTGTGGGAAGAAGCATGCCACACTATGATTTATGTGCAAAACCATTATCCTCATAGAGTACTTGGCATGAGTACACCTGAAGAAGATTTTACTGGTAAGACACCGGATGTTTCTCACTTTAAGATTTTTGGCTCATCTGTTTATGTTCATGTGACCAAGAATGCCAGGAAGAAGCTGGAGTCGACTGCATAAGTTGGGATATCTGTGGGGTACACAGAAACACCCCATAATTATCGTGTGTATTTTCCAAACAGTCAAACGACTATGGTGCAAGGGGATATAAAATTCAATGAGGAGAAATACATGAAGTTTTCGATTGAGAGGGAGCTACACTTGCATGCAGAGGAGGAACTGCTTGTTCCCAAATATGAGCCTCAAGATGTGGATCAGCCACAGGAGGAGGATCATGGAGTGGAGGAGTCCACTCATGCAGATCCAAACATCAGAAATAGCAGAAGGTGTACCACAGAAGCTGAGAGGCTAAAGCTTGATGCGTCACAGAATGTAGGAGTCCCTACTTCACAACGCAAACAAAGACAGTCTCCTGACCGATATACTGGATACATGGCTCTCATGAGCAAATGTATTGTGACAGAGCCATCTTATTTTCATGAAGCAATGTAGGAGCCCACATGGGTAGATGCAATGGTGGAGGAGTATGACTTGATTGTTAGCAACAGTGCTTGGGAAATTGTTCCAAGGTCGGTTGATAAATCAGTGGTAGGTTCAAGATGGATCTACAAGGTAAATCAAGCAGCTGATGGGAGTGTTGAGAATTACAAGGCAAGATTTGTTGCGCAGGGCTTCTCACAAATTGAGGGGATTGATTATGAAGAAACCTTTGCACCTGTTGCATGGTATTCTTCCATAAGGACCATCCTTGCTCTCTCAGCACAGATGGGTTAGCACATTCATTAGATGGATGTGAAGACTGTGTTCCTTAATGGGATCATTGAGGAAGAAGTGTACATTGAGTAGCCTGAAGGATTTGAGATCTTCAACAGCGAGTCGCATGTGTGTAGACTCAAAAGAGCGATGTATGGGTTGAAGCAAGCACCCAATGCTTGGTACACTCAGATTGACAGCTATTTCACTGGATTTGGCTTCAGCAAGAGTGAAGCAGATGTAAACCTATACTAGATTGTGGTGTAGGGTAAGCTTTTAATCATTGTTCTTTATGTTTATGATTTAATACTGACTAGTGATGAGCAGCTGATACACTCATGCAAGGAGGGCCTTGCAAAGGAGTTCGAGATGAAAGATATGGGTCTCCTTCATTATTTCCTTGGATTGGAAATATGACAAAGAGAAGGTGAACTATTTGTGTCTCAAGGCAAGTATGCTCAGGAGATACTTGGTAAGTTTCACATGGAGGACTGCAAACCCATGGGTAATCCTCTTCTAGGAAATTGGAGGAAAGAGGATGCTACATCAGCAGAGGTAGTGGATGCTACTGCCTATCGATAGTTGGTGTGTTCACTCATGTATTTAGTTAATACAAGATCGAACATATGCTATGTGGTGAACCAGCTTAGTCAAGTGATGGTTAAGCCTACCAAGCTCTTTTGGAAGGCAGGAAAGCATGCCCTAAGATATTTCAGGGGCACATCTGATTATGTCTTATGGTACAGATAGACAGATGAGGTGAAGTTGCATGGCTTCACGGATGCAGATTGGGCAGGCAGCCCAAAGAACAGAAAGAGCACATCAGGAGGGGTTTTCAGTGTCAGATCTATAGTTGTTTCTTGGTAGAGTAGGAAACATAGATCTGTGGCACTCAGTTCAGTGGAAGTGGAATACATGGCAGCAAGTCAAGCTACATGTGAGGCTATCTGGATGAGGAAGATCCTGGTCGGTTTGTTCGGTTCTCATTTAGATCCTACAGTGATACATTGTGATAATTAGAGTTGCATTAAACTCTTGATTAATCCTGTATTTCATGATAGATCTAAGCATATAGATATACGGTATCATCATATCATAGATTTTGTGCAGCAAAAGATCATGTTGCTTCAGTACATTCCTATGGAAGATCAGGATGCAGATATTCTGACGAAGCCGCTCACCAGGAGCAAATTCGAATACCATAGAGACGAGATTGGGGTGAAGGATAATCCCTTTCTTGTTGAGAGCGAGTGTTGAGATTCAACAAGATGAAGATCCTAGTGAAAATTAAGCACCTTCACTAGGTGGGTCCCACAGGCTATATTCAGGTGTATATATATTTTTAGAATGGTGAGCATATTCTAAAATTAGCAGGATACTAATTCGAGATGGTTGAGAAAATTCTATCTTTAGATGAGTTTCTATTTTTAGAACATGGGCGAAGGATCGCATATCTAAAAATAGAATGCATGTGGATTATTATTAGCCCTTAATGATAAACAGACAATAAATAATAACTTATTCTCTTGGAGCACTTGATTTCAGTTAACTGATGTGGTAAACTCGCTAGCTGAAGGAATTACGAGTTGCAAGGTTGGTTGGTCACTCATGCATGATGGACTTCGTTGTAACTGAGTGTGACATAGTTGTAACAGAGTTGGAAGAGTAGTTATGTGAGTTATTATTTAGTTTAACTCAGTTAAGTGAGTTAAACTCAGTTGTTCTAGTTGTAACTAAAGATACACTAGTGAAATATGAGTGAATTAATTATTTAATTAATTCACAAGTAGTGTCTTACTTGCAACTGAAGAAATACAACAGTTAACTACTTGCATGTCAGATCCAGTGGAGACCCAGTGGAGAGATAGGTGAAAGGGTGTGTTTGACTATTAGTTGTGACTATAGTGATGCATTCAATGCATCTATACACACATTGGAGTTGCCAATGAGGATTGCGTAGTCAAAGAAAGGCAAGATCAAATTCATTTAGGGATCTTCTTCAGCAGGGATTATGCAGTGGAGGTAGGCTGTCAAGAGGTAGTAAATTGGTGCATCTGTGAACCAATTTTTGTATGACAGTGTGAGACGATTGTATATTGTACTGAGAGCTCTATGAGCTAAGTTTTGTATGAGATTGTTTCATGATTCCATGATATACATAATATATGATAGTTGGGGTTTTTAGCTTTAAGCTTTCCCAGTAAAACATCTTGTTTGTGCGATTGATTTTTCTTCATATGTTTGCAATTGGAAATTTACTTTTCACAAAGAATTGAGTAGAAGGATTATGTATTTAACAGTGGATTTAATTGTTATATCAGGAGAGTCCGATAATATACATGCATATTTTATATAATTTCTACATGCTCCGAGTCAAGCAAGGCACCCTGATCTAGGATACACTTGTACTGTCATTAGAATTTATTGATATATATGCATTTTATTAATTTAAGTTTGTTTACACAAAAAATTCATTTGTTTACAACTTTTTCTTTGAATTTCATATGTTGTGTTAATCTATATGGAATGGTGCGAGGGCCCTTGGCTTGGCGAGTTAACAACCCAGGGAATACATATGAATTCAATAGAGTCTAGGACTCAGACTCATAATTCTAAGTTGACTTGTTTCTATCTTGCTTGAATGATTATTTTCGACACTCCATGATTCTTCTGTTTGATTGTTAAGATTGCAGGAATTGTTGAATCTACTACACACCCTTAATATGCTAATGACTAAGATGATGTTTTAAGTTATTATTAATTTCTCTATTTATGTCATATGTAAGGGGTGAATCCATGTTCAATTAATCTCTTGCAAAGTGTTATTGTAATAGAGTTTTTTATTAAATTTTGACTTAGAACCAATTAAACCTATTGTTGCATATATTTTTTGGACACCTCGTTATCCTACAATACCCGATCGATAATTTGATGAGTAAAAATTCAAGCATTAAATCTCCCAACAACTACACAAGGAGTATAAGGTAGATTAGTGGGAGAAGTCAACTAGGTGCTACTAAAGGATTTCTAGAAACAAAAATTAGAATCCTTGTGTATCACAATGATTAAGGAGATCAAACAACACCTCAGGGAGTCGGTATGGGATTTTGATCAATGGTTCAAAGTTTTTCTGGATCTGATATCATTTCCAATTCCAAATGTGAAACATAGAGAATGTTTTATTGTAGGTATATTTCCACATATACGTGTTCTTTTAACTCAAAAAAAATTATCTTCGCAATACGAGACCTTACAAACTACCATGAAGTTACAAGAATCCCCTACAAATTGTGAAAAAAGTGCAGGGATGGCGCAAGTATAATAAAAAATAGAAAAATTAACAATACAGTTAGAGGACCTAACAAAGGGTAAGTACAAAAATAAATAAATTGGTGTACTATATGTCAGAAGGAAGGGCATCATAGGAAAAAATGCCCAATTATCACAACATACATGCCTACATGAGCCACAAATACTTTGGCGCAAGGTAGGGGACTATGGTGTGATTTTTGTACAGTTTGAGGTCATATATCAACATCTTGTCCAATGATGTATAAGCATCAAAGCATGATCAAAACTTTGTTCTACAACTTTTGCATCTTAGTAGGACATGAGATACATACTTGTCATGCATTGGATTTAATGAGAGAGTTCACTAATGATACTTACAATGTACATGAGGCAGAGTTATATGAAGCTACAATGCCAATATATAACACATTTAGAGCATATAATCAAGGAAGAGGTCAAAGGATGTATGGAAGATCATAGGAATTTTTAATATTCCAAATTAGGAAAAGTAGTAATATTGAACAAAAAACTGGAATGTACAACAAATATTAAGACAAACATATGAGAAAATCATATATCCATTATATTATATATCACAACAACAAAATATACAATGTGTTGAGGAACAAATCACTCAAACTAGGCAAACAAGCCTCCAATTCCCAAATACACTAAAACCAAAAATGTTGCTGCTATACAGAAATATTAGAGTAAATGACAACGCAGTCCTAGTAAGGGTTACTGTAGCTGGGAAATGGAAACAAGTAGATATACTGATATGATGCTCAAAAGGAGCTGAAAATGGAGAGCTAGTCTCTCAAACACAAACCCGAGACAACCCAGAAAGGGTTTCTTGAAATACACAAAATGCACAAAGTGCAGACTGCAACTCTATGGATGAATCACGTTGTATCACTAGAGCTCTATTGAAATATGATTGATATAACAAGAGAATTGCTATGAATCTCCTCTCTATCTTTCTGGGTGAAGGGTTTCTCCCCTCACTAAGAAACTAGCTCATAAACAAGGTTTCTGAACCCTACATTGCAACACCCTACAAAATAACATAGTTCCTCAAGAAGACTGCGTTGTGGCTAAAGGTAGTTGCTTGGCCCAATTCCGGATGGTGGAAATGAAGCTCAGAATAGCTCTCCTGAGTGGGCCCTCAAAGTCCCCCGAGGTAGAGTGTGGGATTTCCACCTGGAAATACCCTTGTACTAAATAGTACAAAAAACGTTGCTAAATATCTGAAGCATGCAAGAAGTCATAAAACCCAAACATAAACAATATTTTGAATGCCTCTTGTTAGCCACCTATAAAAATTTGTCATATCAAATGGTGGCTAAATCTCTTTCAGCCTTTAAGAAACAATTCATGACCAAATTGTTAGTTCTTAAAGTCTTATGAAGATCTCTTCCCTTTGAGTTAATCTTCACTGTTGTTTCCCTCATAAATCTTAAAGAACCTGCTGTTTTCCAAGAGAAAGACTGCTTAAAACTCCATTTACCCCTTATTTTTACTTCTCCTTTCACTCATAAATAAATCCCATTTTCATTCTCATTTTATTCATAAAATCCCTCCATAAGCCTTCATTTAACCTTCAAAATCAACCAAAATCCATTTTTAAACCTTCTATCTGACTCTCATTTGGTTTAAAAAGGCCTTCATTTTCCTACCGAAACCCCCAAATTGGCTAAAAAACCCTGTTTTTAGGCCTAAAAACACCTTTTCTGCATATAAAGGTTTCCTAAGCCCCCGAGGGCTTAACTCCTGTAACCCTTCGCCTCATAAGACCTTAAGCCCCGCAACTGGGCGCTAAAGGGCTTAAAACTCTTTCCCAAACCCGAATTTCCTTTGTATTTTCATAAAACCCGACTTTCCTTTGTATTTTCATAAAAGCCGACAGTTCAAATTTTCAACGAATATCGACCGTTGATCTAAACCGATCAACGGCCCTCAGATCTTCTTACCTCAGCCTATTCCACGACCCTCCCTTTGCTCCTTTCAAAACTTTCCACCCCATATTTAATCCTAGCCGTCCGTTTTATGGATCCAACAATCAGGATTAAACCCAATCCTTGTGTTTTAACCCCAACAACCAACCTGCTACATGAAGAAATACCTTACGTCACCATGGGCCCCGCTTACCTCTTTAACTCGCAACTTACCCTGTCACGAGCGATCCGCATCGTCGGATCTGAAGCCCTTGATCTGACAGCTGATATCGCGTTTCACGTTTTTTTTGCACCTGTGACTTAATGCTGAAAAAAACGCGAAATAGGCGGTATTGTAAATCCACGTGTCAGCAAGCGTACTGTATCGCGTTTTTTTTGGAAAACCACTTTTCCCCCTCAGCGCCGCGCGAAAACCATTAATGGTTTTCCACCAAACCACCTCACCTCTGCAATGTAATTCCTCATTCGATCTTGGCCGTTGATCGATCTAATCTAATGGTTCTGACTTAACTTTGCCCCGTGCATTTGCCTTTCACCTACTCTCTCGAGCATTTCACCGACTATTTCCCACCATTGATCTCTGAGATCGGACGGTCACGATTAAATCTCACCCTCATTTCACTTGCCCTCCATCTATTCTCCGAAAGAACTCACCGGTTGATCTCCACCATTCATCATCTTAATCCGACGGTCTCGTTTTAATCCCATCCCCCATTCACTTTTCATTTCATTTACTCCCCAAAGCTTTCACCAAGCAATCTTGATCGTTGGATATTCTAATCCAACGGCTCTGATTCACCCTCGTGCCTGAAACCTCCAAAGTCAAATTTTAACCTATTTTCGCAGGTTTTTCTTAAATTTTCTTGTTTTTGTGTAGGTTATACAAGGTTTTACCAAAATTTTAAAATATCACACTGGCCATTATCCACAAAGAAAGAAAATCTACAAGGTTCAAACTATGATTTTACCTGTGCCTCATGAGCATTAGTGATGTCATAAAACCTTCTGCGCGCCTGCAACATAGCAAAACACAGTAAACATCAATTAGATGAAGAGTATCAGTATCAAAGGTGAATATCGGCGCATAAGTGAAGAGTTAATGATTTTAAACAGAGTTTAAAAGGGTTAAGGCACCAAATTCAAGAATCAAAGGCCTAATCCATAGTCAGCAAGGAATAGAAGACTAGAAATGAAGATCAAGGCCTAATTAGGTCTAAAAACACAGACCAAAGAAAATTAAAAGTATTTTAAGGAAAAACAAGGAGATCTATCAGTCCAAAAGGCCTCCACTGCCACATCAGAGGCTAATTGAATCCTCTTCAGCTACTAAAGAGCCACCTGTAGCTTTCATAAATAAACAGAAGGCATAGTTATTTCCTATTCAAAAGATATTTTCCTAAAGACAGCTGAACAATTATTTCAAACAAAGAAATATATTTCAAATTGTTAGTAAAGTTATTATAAATATAAGAAAGATCCTTGAAGTCAATCTTCTCATCCACGAAGCCTAAAAAATAGTAAACAGAGTTATGAGACAGAGTTCTAAATTGGATGCTTTCCTGCCTTATGCCTTGCATGGTTTTCAAGGCTAGGAATTGCATTAATTATAGAATTAATGATACTTTAACCCTAGAAACTCTTCCACCTCCTCATTTCCTTATAAAATCTCCTTGAGGAGCACATTGTAAAGGGCTGGTTATTGAATTTCTGATGTAATATTTGCTATATTCAAATCATTGTTGAATGTAAATAAATTCTGAAGCTCCGAAGCCCTGTTAAGTTATTGAAGAAGTTAGGCTGAGAAGAGAAGTTGTTGTTGTGATGAAACATTGGACTTGATTATGTAACTGGATTGACAATCAATATACAAGCTAATTTTTGGGATCTTGGTCTATATCATTGGTGAAGTACTTCTTACTGTTGTTTTTTTCCTTTCATGTATGTCGTTTTGTTCACTTTTCTTTGATAAAGAACAACAAATATAGAGCTAGGATTTACTGTTAAAAGTACCCTACTCTCACTGATAAGCTTTATCTTTTCGTTTTCCTCCAATTGTGTATTCCAGAATGACTTAAGTTAAGTGTAAACATTATCAAGGAATGTTGGTTAGTCCATGTCTTGATGTGAAAAACTTGAAAGGAAGTTCTTGAATGATATTTTCAATACATGCTAAGTAGAGTTAAACTAGAAAATTTTATGGTTTGCCCTGTCTTCTAGTTCTTTCTCCAAAGGTTGTTTTGAAGGTTTCCCTAAGAGTATGCTAAAGCAGGCTTTGATTTTAATGCATCTAGCTTGATCTTAAGCTGCATTTTTTTTTCTTATCTATTTTCATCCCTTATGAAAGTAGTCATGTGGATTACTGGATTGTTTGTCTGATAAGTTAGCTTTAATACAAGCTTGTCCAAAGAAGTTTATGGTTAGCCCTGTCTTTGGTTGGTTTCAAACAGTTTCTTAAAAAGGATTTTCTTGTATGGAAAGTTGATAAATCCTTGTTGAAATTATTGACTTTTTCCACCTTCTCAACACTCTTTGTTCCATTCCATCATTCAATCTAAAGGATATTTTGATATAGATGACTTGCCCCTTGGAGCACTCTTGAAATTGTTGCACAATTAACCCTTTTTTGACTCCATTTCCCAATGGTTTAAAGCTATTTTCACACTAATCCTATCTGCTGAACACTTCTCAATATACTTGCATCTCCACCTTTTGGAAATATTCCATTTTGTGATATTCCATCCAATCAAAGATCATACCTGACCAACCAAACAAACAAAAAAAACACTTGTTCTTAATAACTAGCCTAATATCATACTAAAAACCTTAAAAGATAAATCAATATTTGCACTTATAGAGAGATCTCTCTCTGGATTCAGGAGGGCCAGATCCTAGAATCCCAAAGTGGTTTTTGATGTAGTCTCTGCAGCATTTAGTCTTGCCACTCTACTAAATTATAGAGGACTAACATTTCTGGCGACCATACTGGGGAACTTTCTGAAGTAATAGATAACTTCACAACTCAGATAATCCCATTTTGAAAATGAACCAAGTGTCTGCCTAGAGGGGTTTTGATTGTTGATGGTGAACAAATTTCAAGCCCTGAAATCAAGTAAAAATCCTTCACCTGGTGACTCCAATGAACATCAGTAAGCCTGCTGATTTTCCTTAGTTTTCTAAGTGATTCCACTTGGGAATTATGAGTGAAATCCTTAAAAAAAAACACTCAAAATTTAGTGCAGTATAAGTAACTCTCTTCAAACACTACCAAAACAATGGTAATCATGATAGAACTTATTTGAATCAGTGACAAACTAAGTAACCCTTAGGATTCTCATAGAGCCTTATCAAACCTTGAAGGAATCAGCTAGCTAAGCTATAAGAGTAAAATTTGTTTGTCTCATCACCCTAGCTAAGTGTTGAAATAGATTTAGGAAACTCTCATAACCCATAGGACTGTAACAACTCACAAAATCCAAAAATTTTTAGACTGGATTCATAATAAACATGGTGGTGGAACCATAAAACATTTTACCTTCAGAAAAAGCTAAAAATTTTCCACCTGGTGACTCCACAATCCTAAATAGACCTAAAGACTCCACTGGGTTACCCATTACTATAATAACATCATATAAACTCAGTTAAGAAGACTTTCAAGATTAAAGTTTTCTTGCTAAAAGATCAGTTAGCCTACTGAAGATTGTCATATTTGGTTAAAATTTTCTTGTTGTTGGGTTTGAAAACATAGCATAGTGGCTTCTAGAAGAGTTCATACTAGAGCCTAGCTTGACCCAAATCCTCCTGAGATAGTTGATAACCCTAAAATAATTCTTAGGAAATCTCCTAAGGCCCAAGCTTCAACTATTGTTAGGTCACTCCATAGAGCTAATTCTGTCCCTGAAAACCTTGTAGCTATACAAGATTCACAAGTTGACTTAAGAAACCCATTCAGAACTAGGTCACTTGATGAATAGATTAGATAGATTTTTAGTCCCCACCTTCATCCCAAGATAGAAGTGAACATCTTGGTAGCAGAGAAACTACTCCACCTGATTTACATTTAATTCTTAATTTTGGTTTCTCTCATCCTAGATCTACTCAAAAATCTCTTGCTGGTCCATCCACATCTGTTCTCCATACATCCACTGTACAAACGACACCATTTCATCAACCTCCTCCCATTTCACATCCTCCACTTGTAAACCCCCCATTTTTTCCACAACCTCCTATCATGGCAACATGGTATGCTCCCCTAGTCCTTCCTTGACCTCTAATCAATATACCACAGGAATATCAGTCCAAGATACCATTATTTGATGCCAATGGCACTACTGTTGCTTCAAAACATGTGGACAAGATGAATTACTACTTTGATAGAAATGAGATTGATGATGAAACTGTCAAACTTAGGTTATTTGCTCAAAGTCTAGGAGGAGAAGCAAGAAAATGGTTTAAAAGCTTAACCACTAATAGTATTAATGATCTCCAAGCCCTCCATCAGTTATTCTTAAACAAGTGGGAAGTTAAGAAAAACCCTCTCTAAATACTTTCAGACTACAAGACCCTTAAAAGAAACACTGGGGAAAGTGTCCAAGCTTATTGCACTAGGTTCAATAGTGTGTATAATGCCCTCCCCCCAGACTTAAAACCTCCACAAGGCTCAGCCTTGAACAATTTTCTCGAAGGATTTGATCCTGAAATGGCCTATCAGCTGAAAGAGAGAGATCCTTTGACTTTAGAAGATATGCAGAAAGGAGCCTTAGCTGTGGAAGTAAATCTGATGGAGAAAAGAGCTAGAATGAGGAATGAAAAGAAAGTATCATTTAGGGAGGAATCTGCACCCTCCACATCTAGCTCGAAAATGGAAATGATGATAGAAGAAATGATGAAAAAGATGAGCATACTTGAGAGAGAACAAGCTAGTCAAAATCAATCAGCTCCCCAAAACAGAAATCAATCTCAAAATCAAAATCAGAAATTCAAGAGAAATCAACCTCAAAACAGACAAAGAGAGGATGATCAATAGATTACACCTCCTTTTCATCAAAACTATGCAAGTGAGGTTGAAGAAACAATTGAACAAATAGAGGAAGATGACATAAACATGTTGGGAGTAGGTAGTGATCATTTTTATGTTCCTATTAATAAGAAACAAGGTCTATACACACCCTATGATGATAAAAGAGCAGAGGATGAATATTACTATCAAGAGTTGGAAAATGTCATCATAGAAACCCCAAAAGAATATGACCTTAGGAGTAAGAAGAATCATGAAACTCCCAAAACTAAAACCTCTGACAATTCTGAAAAAAACAACCATGTGAGTAAACCCAAAAAACATTAAACAAAAGGATAAAACCGTGGCTGTAAATTCTGATCAAAACAAAGAGAAAGGCACTCAAATTAATGAAAAACAGAGTGTAGATCTTAGCAGTGTTAGCACTTCAGCTAGTGCTCCTATTAAAACAATTTTGACCAATGTAAATAGAGGAAATCATCAAACTGATTTTGCTGCTAAAGTGGTGATTAACAAGGCTGAAACAAACATTGTAAAAAGTCATTTGCCTTTCAGTTTGGAACAAGAAATTGCCAAGATCAAAATCTCTATTCCCCTCATTGAATTAGTCACCCAAGAGGTATATAGATCACAAAATTTGAAAGCTTTCAACATAGCAGAAAACAATGACACTGTAAACCTCAATGATGACCAACCAGAGCTCTTATTTGGTCCTAAGATTGAAGGAAGATACCAAGAAGGGCTAGTTCCTCCTTTTTATGTTAGTTTGAAAATTCATGACAAAATTTTACACAATGCTATGCATGATTCAGGGGCCTCTCACAATTTAATGCCCAAAGCAGTAATGGAGAGTCTAGGCCTTGAAATTACCAGACCATACAAATATCTATTCTCATTTGACTCTAGTAGAGTGAAATGTTTAGGTTTGATCAAATACCTTTGTGTAAACTTAGCAAAAATTCCAGCCAAGTGTTTAGTGATGGATATTGTAGTGGCTGATGTACCCCCCAAGTATGGTATGTTGTTATCAAGATCTTGGGGAGCTAAGTTACAAGGAACAATGCAAATGGATATGACATATGCTACCATCCCTGTTTTTAATCAAACCAGAAGACTTTGTAGCAAATCTCATATTCAATACATGGTCAGTAGCCAAGATAGACCAGAAAAATTTCCTATTTATTCTGTACATACAGGCCTTGACTCATTTATTCTCTTCAATCATGAAATATCAAATGAGCAAGAAAAATTAACTGATTTAATGACCACCCCTCACTGTAATATAGTGGCAGACATAGAAAAGGAGGAAGACAAGACAGAAGTATCAAAGAATTTTGTCAAATTAGAAAATCACAACAAACTAATCATAGTTCTAGAGCTACAAAACAGTCATCCATTGCTTGTCAACCTTGAGAACCAAGAGAATAATCCTCAACTTAATGAAGAACATGAGGAACTAAAACAAATCCAACACAATGCTGACTTACAAGAACAATCTAAAAACACTATAGATAAAAAGGATAGTAGCCAAACTAGTAAAGCTGAAACTAGTCCTCTTTGGAGTATGAATTTTGATGGGTCTTGCACTAAGAATAATGCCAGAGCAGGCATATGGATACATAGCAATGAAAACAATCATACTGAAGGGAATTCGGACGGGTTAAATTTTCAATGTTCAAATAACATAGCTGAGTATGAAGCCCTCCTTTTAGGCCTACACTTATTGACGAAATTAGGGGCCAAAAGGATAAAATTTCATGGGGATTCAGAGTTGATTATTAGACAAGTGAATGGGGAATATAGTGCCAAACATCCCAGACTTAGAGCTTATAGAAATGATGTCATTGATTTTTTGAAAAAAATTGACGAATTCCAACTTATCTTTGTCCCAAGAAACCAAAATATCCTTGCTAATGGTTTAGCTTTTGCTGCTAGAACTTGTCTAACACCTTATGAAACCAAACAATGCACTACCCAAATCAAATTTAGACCAGCTATCCCAGACAATGAAAAAACTGGCAGGTGTTTGATGGAGATAAACAAACAGAATACTTCTACAGTCCAGAAATGAATTTGAGCCACCAAATTTAGATTCAGATTATGAAAATGACTATCCTATTGAAGAAAACCCACTTGATGAAGAAGTAAAGTCTCCAAATATTGCTGATATAAATTTTTTATCTAATAAACTTGAACATACCACAGAAATTAGTGGAGATTTAGAAAAAGAAGACTTAGAAAGGCTGCAATCTAACACTCAAAGCTTGCCAAAAGGACTGGTCCCATTAGAAGAGTTGTTTGATTTCAATGATGTTGCCAAAAAGCCAAAATTGGAACTTGTTGAAACTAAAGTAGAAGAATGTAACATAGGCAGTGAACAAAAGCCAAAAATGATTACACTGTCTAAAACCTTACCAGCTCACATTAAACTGAAATACATTGAGCTTTTTAAGGAATTTTCTGATGTGTTTGCATGGAGTTATGAGGATCTAAAGTCATATGATACATAAATAATTCAGCACAAAATACCCCTCAAAGAAAACCAAAAACCTTTTAAACAAAAATTGCGCAGAATCAACCTTGTTCAATTACCTTTGGTTGAGAAAGAAATCAAGAAAATGTATGAAGCTGGAATTATTGTCCCTATTAGATACTCAGAGTGGGTGTCTAATCTTGCGTCAGTGAGGAATAAAACAGGAGAAATAAGGCTTTGTATTGATTTTAGGAACTTAAACAAAGCTTCATTAAAAGACAACTACCCTTTACCCAAGATGGATCACATTTTACAAAAGGTAGTTGGTTCCAAAAGAATTTCTTTGTTAGATGGCTTCTCGGGTTACAATCAAATATTAGTACATCCTGATGATCAACTCAAAATAGCCTTTACTACATGTTGGGGTACTTTCATGTATGTGAAAATGCTCTTTGGTTTAATGAATGATGGTGCTACATTTCAGAGAGCCATGGATATTGCATTCTCAGAAGAATTAGGACACTTCATCATTATTTACCTTGATGATATCACTGTTTTTTCCAAAACAGATGAGGAACACCTAGTACACTTGAGAAAAGTCTTTGAGAAATGTAGAAAGTATGGGTTATCTTTAAATCCAAAGAAAACAATGTTTGGTCTCCAAGAAGGTAAACTACTAGGACACATCATATTAGAAGAGGGGATAAAGATAGACCCAAAGAGGATTGATGGTATATTGCAAATCAACCATTCTAGAAACATCAATGAACTTCAATCTTTCATTGGGAAGATTAATTTATTGAGAAGGCTCATACCCAACTTAGCTGAACTCCTTAGAAACATGAAAAATATGCTCAAAAAGGAAGAAGGAGTTAAATGGACCTTAGAAGCAAAGAAATCATTTGAACTGGTGAAACAAGCATTGAACAAAACACCAGTTCTCATTAGTCCTGATTTTAAAAAGGATTTTTTCATTTTTTCATTTGCATTAGAACACACTATAGCTACTGTCCTATTACATAAAAACTTGAAGGGACAACAGAAACCAATTGCATTCTTTATTAAGGCATTGAGAGATGTACCTTTTAAGTACAATATCATGGAAAAACAAGCCTTTGTCTTAGTCAAAGCCTTAAAAGACTTCAGAGTTTACATTTTACATTCCCACATAATTGCATTTGTGCCAAATTCACTTGTGAAAGACATTTTAACACAAGATCCAGATGGAAAAAGAGGAAAGTGGATAGTTGTGATACTTGAATATGATTTAGAAATCAAGCCCACTAATCTCATAAAAGGCCAAGGACTAGCAAGATTAATGGCTGAGTCTAATTTTGAAGCTATTGATATAAACATGATAGATGCATTAGATGAACACGAGGAATTGTCAACTCCCATTGTTGAAGATCATTTTCTGAATTCATCTTGGTATGCTGATATTTTGTATGTTTTTCTTAATTTGAATACACCTCCTGGTTTGTCCAAAACAAAGGCAAGATTTTTAAAGTTGAAAGTTGTTAATTACTGCATTTTAGATAAATGTCTATATTCGAAAAATGCTAGTGGATTATTGCTAAAATGTTTGCCTGAGAATGATGCAGATAAGATCAAGCATGAGTTCCATAAAGGAGAATGTGGAGGCCACCTCTATTGGAAGACAACTGCCAATAAAATCCTTAGAGCTGGTTAATATTGGCCCACCCTCTTTCAAGATGTCTACAAAATGATTATTTCTTGTCACAAATGCCAACTCTTTGAAGGCAAAAGAAAATTTCCTCCCTTACCCTTACATCCAATCATTGTTGAAGCTCCTTTTCAGCAGTGGGGTCTAGACTTCATAGGGAAAATCCATCCACCCTCATCTGCCCAACATAGATGGATCCTCACTGCAACATACTACTTCACCAAATGGATAGAATCCATCCCTTCTAGGCAAGCCAATGACTCTGTCATCATAAAATTCCTTGAAAATCATATCCTCTCTAGATTTGGTTGTCCGAGGAAGATTATCACTGATAATGCTGCTACATTTGGATCCAAAAATATGGTTGAATTCTATCACAAATATCAGATTACATTGGGTCATTCTACTTCTTATTACCCTCAAGGTAATGGGTTGGAAGAATCCTCAAACAAGAGTTTGGTAAATATAATCAAAAAGTTGTTGGAAGACAATAAGAAAACATGGCACACAAAGCTAGTACATGCACTATGGGCTGACAGATTAACACTCAAAAAATCAATTGGAATGTCATCCTACTAGCTAGTTTATGGAGCAGATGTAATTTTTTCAACCAGTCTAGGAGTGCTAGTCATGAAGCTGATCCAAGAGGTTCAGTTTGAAGAAAATGATATGACAAGAAGAATCAATCAGACTATACACCTTCAACAAACCAGAGAGGAAGTCTACAACAGAGTACTGCACAAGCAAGAAAACATCAAGAAGCTGTTTGATAAAAGAACAAAGGCTAGTGATTTCAGCATTTGTGACAAAGTTTTAAAGTGGGATTTCAGGAGAGAAGATAAGGGAAAACATGGAAAATTTGATAACTTATGGCTAGGCCTTTATCTCATTCATTCTACTGCTGGTAACAATGCTTATTTCTTGCAGGAATTGAATGGAACTGAACTTTTTGGTGGTCCTGTCAATGGAAGGATGCTCAAACATTATTTTTCTTAACCATATCAGTTTGAATTTTTTTTATTTTTCATTGTAAATATCATATCTTTCACTGTTTTCAAAGTTAGAAAAGGAAAAAATACAAAAAAAAATAAAAAAGAAAAGAGTGCAGATTGTGAAAACAAGAAAGGTACAACTCCATACCAAAAAGAGAAACAAAGTCTGAAAGTGTGCAAGCTCAAATGCCACTCCTAAAAACACACTTCTAGTTAGTCATACAGCCTAATCATGACTAATTAGTTTTTCAATTTACTGCTGATAGGTTAGTGAATTAGATTAGCCAAACAACATAATCTTGGCTTATCAGTAAGGTAGATTAGGATAGAAAGAAGGTTCAAACATGTTCAAATCCTGAACCTTTGAGATAGAAAAAGAACTAGTTCCAATATGCTCAAAACTTGAAACAGATGAGAAATAAAAACAACTCAAATAAGCCTAAAAACAGAGCTGAAGAAATGATGAAGGATGTTTTTAGTTTTCAGATCTCAAGCCTTAAAATTTTGTTTTTATTTTTCTATAAATTTTAGTCTATGTGCAGTTTGTTTTTATGCCATAGATCAACAACAAGTTAGACTGTTCAATCCTGGCTTGGCTGCTTTTAAATTACCTGTTTTAGAAATTAGAGAATAAAAATCTGTCAGATAGTCTAATCCTGACAGATATTAGTTAGGTAGAGAAAATTATGAGTTCAACTGCTTAATCGGAACTCATGGAGAAATAAGAGTAGTAATAGATTAGTTTCCTGTTTTCAAAAGAATAAAATGTTGATGAAAAGAGTTTGCCAATCCAAATGCACTCTAAAAAGAAGAAAAAATGTTAGGATCATTAGGATTGGGTAGGTAGAGATGTTGTTTTGATGGAATTCCATTGTTCAGATTGCTGCAGATGTTATCAAATAAAAGAAAAGAAAGTTACAGCCCAATGGATAAGGCACTGGTTTACTGAAAAGCGAGAGATCAATAGCTGAATATTCTTGACATATTCAAGAAGATGCCATCCCCATGTGGAGCCACTGTTAGCCACCTATAAAAATTTGTCATATCAAATGGTGGCTAAATCTCTTTCAGCCTTTAAGAAACAATTCATGACCAAATTGTTAGTTCTTAAAGTCTTATGAAGATCTCTTCTCTTTGAGTTAATCTTCACTACTTTTTCCCTCATAAATCCTAAAGAACCTACTGTTTGTCAAGAGAAAGACTGCTTAAAACTCCATTTACCCCTTCATTTTACTTCTACTTTCACTCATAAATAAATCCCATTTTCATTCTCATTTTCTTCATAAAATCCCTCCATAAGCCTTCATTTAACCTTCAAAATCAACCAAAATCCATTTTTAAACCTTCTATCTGCCTCTCATTTGGTTTAAAAAGGCCTTCATTTTCCTACTGAAACCCCCAAATTGGCTCAAAAACCCTGTTTTTAGGCCTAAAAACACCCTTTCTACATATAAAGGTTTCCTAAGCCCCCGAGGGCTTAACTCCTGTAACAATCTGCGTCATAAGACCTTAAGCCCCGCAACTAGGCGCTAAAGGGCTTAAAACCCTTTCCCAAACTCGACTTTCCATTGTATTTTCATAAAACCCAACAATTCAAATTTTCAATGAATATCAACCCTTGATCTAAACCGATCAACAGCCCTCAGATCTTCTTACCTCCACCTGTTCCATGACCCTCCCTTTGCTCCTTTCAAAAATTTCTGCCCCATCTTTAATCCTAGCCATCCGTTTTATGGATCCAACGATCAGGATTAAACCCAATCCTTGTGTTTTAACCCCGACAACCAACCCGCTACACGAAGAAATACCTTACGTCACTGTGGGCCCCGCTTACCTCTTTAACCCACAGCTTACCCTATCACACGCGATCTGCACCGTCAGATCTAAAGCCCCTGATCCGATGGCTAATATCACGTTTCACGTTTTTTTTGCACCTGTGACTGAATGCCGAAAAAAATGCGAAATAGGTGGTATTGTAAATCCACGTGTCAGCAAGCGTACTGTATCACGTTTTTTTTCGGAAAACCACTTCCCCCCCTCAGCGCCGCATGAAAACCATTAATGGTTTTCCGCCAAACCACCTCACCTCTGCAATGTAATTCCTCATTCGATCCTGGCCGTTAATCGATATAATCTAACAATTCTGACTTAACTTCACCCCGTGCATTTGCCTTTCACCTACTCTCCTGACATTTCATCGACTATTTCCCACCGTTGATCTCTGAGATCGGACAGTAATGATTAAATCTCACCCTCATTTCACTTGCCCTCCATCTATTCTCCGAAAGAACTCACTGGTTGATCTCC
This sequence comes from Pinus albicaulis, assembly GCA_034641835.2. Taxonomy (NCBI): domain Eukaryota; kingdom Viridiplantae; phylum Streptophyta; class Pinopsida; order Pinales; family Pinaceae; genus Pinus; species Pinus albicaulis. Next base: position 612,480,164 of record CM076573.1, read on the forward strand.
ACCGTTCATCATCTTAATCCCGTCCCCCATTCACTTTTCATTTGATTTACTCCCCAAAGCTTTCACCAAGCAATATTGACCATTGGATATTCTAATCCAATGGCTCTGATTCACCCTCGTTCTCGAAACCTCCAAATCCAATTTTTAACCTATTTTTGTAGGTTTTTCTTATTTTTTCTTGTTTTTGTGCAGGTTGTAAGCCACCTATGAATTTTTTATCAAGCAAACAGGTGGCTAAATATTTTTCTGAGCCTTCAAGAGATACATTTCCTATGGAAATCTCTCATTCTTGAAGCCTCTGTGTGTCCTTGGCCTTTGAAAATATCTTCACTACTGTTTCCATCAAGAAACCCTCACTGTCTGTGAAAAAATTATGCTCAGAAAAGCCTCTATTTGCCCCTTTGTATCCCTGCAAAATTCCCCATTTTAACCCTTTTTTCCCTCTCTCAAATTTCCCCCTTGACCACCAAAATCCCTTCCTAAGTCTTCTAAACCATCCAATTCCCCTTTTCGAACCATGTGGAATCCCTCCATTTGATTTTAAATTCCCTCTGTTCCCTTACCAGAACCTCTATTCAGCCTTAAAAAACTCTGTTTTTAGGCCCAAAACCCACTTTTTACCATATGCAGGCTTTAGCCCCTTTTGGCTAAGCCCTAACCACTTCCCCTCCATGAAACCAGGCACTAAGACCAAGTGCTAAACCATAAAGAGCTTACTGCAATCGGAAGTTGGAATGGAGCGCCTTTTCTTTGTTAATCGAAAAAGCTCCGATGCGAAAAGATTTTGTTCTATCGGCCCCGGATGCGATATCCACCGTCGATCCATGAAGATCTAACGGTTGACGCAAAACTCACCGCGCACCCCATAACACTCCTTTGATACCCTTTGATGGCAATCTCCACCATTGATTCCCATTTAAATCCAACGGCCATCGCTGCGCCGCTCCAATCGCCAATCAAAAATTTTAAAATGTGCCACTTTCTGTCTCCCCGATTGGCCGATTCCCGATTGGATCCTGGCCTTTGAATCCACAAGAACCAATGGCCAGGATTTGATCTCACTTCGCCCCATGTTCCCCGATTGGTCACTCCCTATCCAATCCCGACCATCGATCTTTCACCGATCCGACGGTCCAGATGCAATCACAACATCGTCCCATCGGAGTTTTGGCCCCTACCTCCTCCGATTCCGATTGAATCTCAACCACCCATCTCATTTGATCCAACGGCCAGGATTACTCCCACCCATTAACCCGCCCCTCTGCCTTCGTCTTCCTGCTTTCGATCACAACCATTAATTCCGCTGATCGGACGGCCCGCATTGAAACCACCTTCGGTTTGTCCCCACCCTACCAACCGCACATCTCTCTGTATCACGCTCCATCTCCCACCGTCAGATCTCACGGCCCCAGATCCAATGGCCGAGAACCATATCGCGCAAATTTGGTGTTCGAGTTTTAACAATTAGAAATCATGCGATATGGGCGGTTTCCTTTTTCCACGTGTCAGGCAGCGGACCATATCGCGTGATTTTGGGAAAAATTATAAACCACTTCATTTCAACGCGAAAAAAGTTGTTTTCCTCTGGAAAACCACTTCCCCTCTTCCGCCTATGAAAGTTATTCCACGCGATCCCAACCGTTGATCTATATAGATCTACGGTCCCCATTCCATCGCATCATTCATTCATATTTTTTCATCGTGCTACCATAGAACTCCATCGGGTCATCTTAGCCGTTGATCTCCTCCTGATATCTAACGGTCCATATTCCATCGCCCTCCACCCATGCCGGTCCCACCATTCATGGCCCAATTTCACTGCAATTTCATACATTTCCTTTGTAATTCGCTTATATCAAAACTTTTATGTTTTACATTAAATTTTATTTCACATCGCCTAACCTTCTAAAGACAGTCCATCAGTCAATCTCTGCCATCGATTGCCTCCATCTAATCTAATCGGATGGTCCATAACCATTCCTTCACCAAACCTTCATCAGACCAGTTTTTCACCATTTCACTGCATTTCTCAGCCGTTTTTCACTGCATCCACCGCATACATCACTGTTGTGCTGCCATTTCCACGATCCTCCACAACATTCACCCTCCTTCCTGCATGGATTCTTAACATTGTTTGTGTCTTTGTGCAGGGTTACAGACGGTGAAAGCCGTTCTTTTCTACATCGTCACTATTAGTGACACAGTAGCGCAGAGGAAGCTTTTTAGAGCCAGAATTTGCAGGGAAGACTCCTAAGGGGGTTTAAGCGCATATTTTATCCAAATCAGGGGTATTATCTCTATGTAAAACCTCCAGGGTGATTAAAATTACATTTCAATAGACAGAGATAGTTACGGAAGTGGCAAAGAGTATTAGTGAAGAATTAAGAGGTTTAAAGCTTGTTAGTGAAGATTTTAAGCTCTAATTCAGTATTTAAGGGGAAAATGTACCAGATTGAAGACCTTGTGATTAACATAGAAGGCCTAATAAGGCCTAAAGCACAGGAAAAAATCCTATCAGTGTCTCACATCAGCAGAAGTTTCTTTCCCGAGAAAAGACAAGTTCTCATACTATTCTTATGCTACATCGAGTTCCTGAGAAGATCTACAACCTGAAAGAAGGTCCTACTGCTACTAGAGAATTTGTTATGTAGTATGGAAGATCTAAAAGTCATTTATCTGCATTTTTATTATCACCAGAGTACTACAGAGTACTGCAGCCAAAAAGTACATCAAAGAACATACCCATGAAGTAAATACCAGCATGTCGAAGACCACTCTTTCATCCAAAGAGTACTGAAGATTAATGCATAGATATTAAGATAGAATGGGCCTTGAGCCTTTCCTCCTACCTCTGTTTTAATGTTTCATTTAAAGTTTCATCTACCTCCTCTTCCTCTCTTTCAGCTATAAGAACTCAAGAAAAACACATTGTAAAGGTTGTTGGTTATTGATCGGATATCTATGAATTGTAAGCTGTTTCTCTTGAGATATAGTTATGTGTGTAAAGCTGTAAGATAGGCTGAGGAAGATGATTTCAGACTGAATATCAAACTATTGGATAATGTTTTATATGATTGGTGTTTCTCTTTAATATGACAAGCAATTTCTTTGGATCCTGATTTAAAGCAGCAGTGATGTGTTCTACCTTTGTCTCTATTTTCCTTCTGTAATTCATTACATTTCATTTATCTGGTAAGAATAAAAAATGTGGCTTAGGATATACCCTTGCATGGTATCCTAATGCACCTATTCTTCTTATCTTTGATGTTTTCTACTAATTGTGTTATCTGAGAACTAATTCAAGATAATTTAACCAGTGTAGTAGATGTTATTCACTGCTAACTGATGTATGAATTTATGAATCTATTCTTAGATGTTCTTGTATGGTTTTAATTGAAATAATTGGGATGCTGGGAGCTTAGAATGCTAGTTCTGTATCACTAGGGTCTTTTCAATCAATTGAACCTTTCTAAGTTCCCTTAAGTTGAATGCCGAAGCATTGAAAGTTCAAAGCCTTTCTCTGATCTCAGGTTTCACCTTTGTGTTTAAATCTTGAGTGTTTCTTGTTGTATTAAGAGTTAACCTTTTATGGGTTAAAGCATAGGTGTTTAAGGCATTCCCTGTACCTAGATCAACTCCCTAAGTGGTCACCTTTGAGGTTTCCTTGTCATTCACCTTCATTCCTTATCATTTCATACCACACTATCATCTTTAAAGATCCTCTATTTAGATGACTAGCCCAATTGAAAGCCTTGAATACTAAATAACAAGTAAACCATTTTATGACTCCATTTCCCAATGGTCTCGAGTGTTCTCTGAATTATCTCCCTTTGCCTATAATCCTTCTTTGCTCACCCTTTGTCTTATATTGAACCCTTCCTTCATGTTTCCCAACAACCAAACAAACAAACAAAACAAAACAAACCTTGTGCCTTATAACTAGCCAAATACCTTGAAACAGAACCTCAAAGATATATACCTTTGCCTTTATAGAGAGATCCCTCCCAGGACACAGGAGGGCTAGATCCCAAGGTCCCAAAGTGGTTTTGATGTTGTCTTATCTTTTGGTAGAGCCAAACCTGCCAAAACATAGGAACCCCAACATAATGGTGACTCCGCTGGGGAACGACTTTGAGTAAAAACACCTTTAAACACTTCTAAGAAACTCAAAGAAGACCGTATTAGCCTTAGTTTGGTGGTTAATCACTGTGGTGGATAGTAAAACCTTCCTGAAGCATTCTAAACCTTCCACCTGGAGACTCCATAGTTCCTTAATGATTAAAAGACTCCACTGGTGATCAGTAGGCCTGCTGATTATCTTGGTTTTCAGAAGACTCCACTGGGAGACCAGCCTTCGTTACAACATCAGCCATATTAGAAGTAACAAGAAAGATTAAGCTTCTTGGTTAAGATACAGACATAATGGATTCAAGAACAGTCTATACTAGAGCTTATCCTAACCCAAACCCACCCGAAATAGTTGACAACCCTGAGAGCATTCTTAGGAAATCTCCCACCCCTAGAAAGCCAACTATTTCCAGACACATCCATAGAGCTAACTCTTCACCAGAAAATTTTACAGCTTTATCAGACACTCTTTTTGACTTAGACTCACAAAGCAGTTTACCAAGAACTAATTCATTTAGTGCTCTAGAACAGTCAGACCTTGAGTTTCCTAGTTTACATTCTCACAGTGGTTAACATATTAGGGATAGAGAGACTCCTCCATCTACACCTCCTGACATTCATTTCGTTCAAAACTTGGGGCTTTATCACCCTAAATCAGCACAACAGAGTGTTGCTGATCCTAGTATTCCTGTCATCCACATACCTGCTGCTCAAGCCAATCCTTTACCTCCTTAGAACATCATCATGGCAGCATGGTATTCCCCCTTGGTATTACCATAGCCTCTAGTGCCTTTACTCAATGATTATTAGTCAAAAATTTCACATTTCACTGCAAAAGAGTCTACCACATCTCAACACCATGTAGATAGGATGGAATATTCCTTTGAATATATGGAGATAGATGATGAGACAGTCAAGATGAGAATATTCACCTAGAGTTTAGGAGGAGATGTGAAGAAGTGGTTTAAAGGACTACCTCCTAATAGTATCCATGATCTTCCCTCTTTATATCAATCCTTCATAAACAAATGGGAAGTCAAGACCAACCCTCTCCAAATCTTAGCAGAATAAAAGAATCTTAAAATAAATGTAGGAGAGAGTGTCCATGACTATTATACAAGGTTTAACAGTGTTTACAATGCTCTTCCTCCACACATGAAACCTCCCCAAGGAATGGCTTTAGTGAAATATCCTGAAGGATTTGATGCTGACATGGCCTACCAACTTAGGGAGAGAGATTACAACACATTGGAAGATATGCAAAAAGGAGCAATGAGTGTAGAAGCTAACCTGATTGAAAAAAGAGCCAGAATGAGGTCTGAGAAAAAGGTAGCATATAGGGATGACACAAAAGTTTCCACATCTGATCCCAAATATGACAGTCTATCCAAAAACATGGAGAGGCTAGAGAAAATGATGGAGAAAATGGTTTTCACAGTCAGTAATCATAACAAAAACCAAAACCAAAAACAGAGCTAGAAATTTAGGAGAAACAATCCCCCAAATAGACAGAGAGACTCTGATCAACAAGTCATACCTCCATTTCAAGAGAACTTCGTTGATGAAGATGAGGGGATACTAGAAGAGTCTGAGGGAACCACAATAAACATGGTGGAAATAGACAACTCAATCTACAACTGTTCCACAGAAGATAATCAAACCTCACACTCACATTGGGATGAGGAAAGGTTAGAATCTGAGGATTATAGGCTAGGATTTGAAAATTCCATCATGCAGGTCAAAGAACAGTATGAAATTAGAAGCAAGAAGAGCTTATAAACTTCCAAACCAAAAGCTTCTAATATTACCATTAAGAAAAGGCCTGAGAAAACTCCTAAGGTGACTGCTGAAAGCAACAAATCAGCAGCTGAGAGTTCTGGGAAGAACAAAGAGAAAGACAACCAAAATATTGATAAAAAAAGTCAACAAACTAGCAACACTAGCACTGCAGCTAATGCTCCTAATAAAATAGCTACAAACACTATACATAGTGAGAATCAGCACCCTGATTTTGCCACTAAAGTAGTGGCTAACAAAACAGAGTTGAGTCTTACAAAGAGTCAATCTCCCTTCAATTTGGATAGTGAGATTGCTAAAATTAAAATTTTTGTCCCACTCTCTGAGATGGCCACTCAAGATGTATATAAAGGCCAAATTTTGAAAGCTTTGAATCTAGGTGAAAAATGTGACACTGTCAATCTAAGAAATGATCAACCAGCCCTTTTTTTTGGTCCAAAGATAGAAGGGAAGTTTCAGGAAGGGGTAGTACCTCCTTTTTATATCAGCCTCAATATCCATAACAAGATCCTTCACAACGCAATGTATGACTCTGGGGCATCATGCAACCTAATGCCTAAGGTACTTATGGAGAATTTAGGCCTAGAGATAACCTGACCTTATAAGAATTTGTATTCATTTGACTCTATCAGAGTAAAATTCCTTGGCCTAATCAAAGACCTTTGTGTAAACCTGACCCAGATTCCAGCAAAATGCATGGTTATGGATGTAGTGGTGGCAGATGTGCCACCTAAGTATGGCATGTTATTTTCAAGGTCACGGGGAACCAAGCTACAAGGCATGATGCAGATGGATGGGTCATATGCCACAATCCATGTCTTTAGCTAGCTTAGGAGATTGTATAGAGAGGCACAAATGAAGTTTATGGTGAGAATCCCTGAAAAACCTGAAAATTCACCTCTGTACTGTGTACACACGGATCTAGACTCCTTTATCCTTTGCAATGATGAATCCATATATGAGCCAGAGCCGGAAGACAGAGATGCAAACAATAGAGTAGAGCCCACAGATTTTAACATAATGGCCACTCTCGACATGGAAGAAGACAAAGAAGAAACCTTTGGACAACGCACTAAATCTGAAACTCAGAGTAAAAAAAACCAAGATTAAAAACAACTCACTGGTCAGCCCTCTGAACTTCATACACATCACGAAAAACAAAACACTCCGCACCACAATGCAAACCCCATATTACAGCATAACAGTGAACCCAACATTAGGGATGAAACTGAGAGTCAATCTGAAAACAACCCCTTGTGGAGACTGAATTTCGATGGGTCTTGCACTAGAAAGAGTGCAGGAGCCGGAGTGTGGTTACATAACACTGAGAATGATTATGCTGAGAGTCATGCCTTTAGACTAGACTTTAAATGTACAAATAATATCACGGAGTATGAGGCTGTCATCCTAGGCTTGAATCTATTGAAAAAACTAGGAGCCTGAAGGATAGTTGTACACGGAGACTCTGAGTTAATCATAAAACAAGAGAATGAAGAATATACGGCGAAGCACCCTAGATTGAGAGCATAGACAAATGATGCTATGGATTTATTGAAAACCTTTGTAGAGTATGAATTGGTGTTTGTTCCTAGGAGTCAGAACATATTTGCGAATGGATTAGCCTACGTTGCTAGTTCATATCATAAATCACCCAGTGACAAAAAAATCATCATTCAGACAAAATATAGACCTGCAATGCCTGATAATGAGAAATATTGGCAGGTCTTTGAGGGCGACAAACAGATAGAGGATTTCCTGATTGGCAGGAATGAGTTTGAATTCTCTGATTCAGACTCTAAATCCGATGAAAGCTGCATGAGTGAAGAGCCCCTCGATGAAGAAAAATCATCCCACAATGTAGAAATAAACATGTTGACTAAAGAACTTGGAACTAAAACCGAAGAGTATAGGAACGCAGAAAAAGAGGAAATAGAGGTGCTGCAGTCAAAATATAATAATATACCTAGAGGACTGGCACCTTTAGAGGACCTTTTTGATTTTAATGATGTAGCGAAAAAACCCGCTATTGAACACTCAGTCAGACTCCGATGTTGAGGAATGCAACATAGGCACCGAGGATAAGCCTAAGATGATTGAATTGGCTAAGTCCTTTCCCGTAGACATAAAAAATAAATATATTGACTTATTTAAAGAGTTCATCAATGTGTTTTCCTTGAGCTACGAAGACTTAAAAGCCTATGATATGAAGATTATCCAGCACAAGATCCTCTTGAAAGAAAAATAAAAACCCTTCAGACAGAAACTTCGCAGAATTAACCCGAAACAACTGCCTCTAGTCGAAAAGGAAATCAAGAAGATGTACGAGGCAAGAATTATAGTGCCTGTGAGGTTCTCCGATTGGGTTTCCAACCTTGTAGCTGTGAGGAAAAAGACAGGTGAGATCAGACTGTGCATTGATTTCAGAAACCTTAACAGAGCTTCACTTAAAGACAATTACCCCTTACCAAAAATGGAGCACATCCTACAGATGGTAGTTGGCTCAAAAAGGATCTCCCTGTTAGACGATTTTTTAGGCTATAAACAAGTTTTAGTACTCCCAGAAGACCAACTCAAAAAAACTTTCACCACTCCATGGAGCACTTTTATATACGTAAAAATGCTTTTTGGACTAATGAACGCTGGCGTGACCTTTCAACGAGCAATGGACATAGCCTTTTCGGAGGAAATAGGGCACTTCATTTTCATCTATCTGGATGACATAAAATTCTATTCCAAGACTAATGAGGAGCACCTAAAACATCTGGGAAGAGTTTTTTAAAAATGTAGAAGGTTTGGTTTGTCTTTAAATCCCAAGAAGACTGTATTTGGGCTTCAAGAAGGTAAGCTTCTTGGCCATATTATATCAGAGAAGGGAATTAAGATAGACCCGCAAAGAGTTGAGGGAATACTTCAGATCAGTCACCCGAGAAACATAAAACAATTACAGTCCTTTATTGGGAAAATCAACATCTTAAGGAGGTTTATTCCCAACTTAGCTGAGCACCTCAGGGATACGACAAACATGCTGAAAAAAGGTGTAGGAGTTAAGTGGACTTTAGAGGCTAAAAAATATTTTGAGTTATTTAAACTTGCACTCACCCGGGCACCTGTCTTAATCAGCCCCAACTTTTCAAAGGATTTCCTGATATTTTCCTTTGCCTACGAGCATACAGTGGCTACAGTTCTGCTGCAGAAAAATCCAGAGGGGTAAGAACAACCCATTGCTTTCTTCAACAAAGCTCTGAGGGATGCATCCTTGAAATATAACATAATGGAAAAACAGGCCTATGCCTTGGTAAAGGCCTTGAAAGACTTTAGGGTGCATATACTATATTCCCACATCATTTCCTACGTGCTAAACATAGTGGTTAAAGAAATCTTGTCCTAAGATCCGGATGGAAAGAGGGGCAAATGGATCACTGTAATATTAGAGTTTGACCTGGAAATAAAACCCACAAAACTGATCAATGGTCAGGGCTTAGCTCAACTAATGGCTGAATCAAACTTACAAGCCCTTGACATAAACATGGTAGATGCCCTGGATGAACATGAAGGATTGCTTGATCCTATAGTTGAAGAACAATTTAAAAAATCTCCTTGGTATTCTGATATCCTGTATGTACTCACAAACCTCAATGCCCCTCCTGATTTATCAAAGACTAAGGCTAGATTCCTAAAGTTAAAAGCTAGAAACTACTACATACTGAATGAATGTTAATACTGGAAAAATGCAAATGGTTTGCTACTTAAATGTCTGCCTGAAACTGAAGCAGAGAGGATTAAAAAAGAGTTCCATGCAAGAGAGTGTGGAGGCAATTTAAATTGGAAAGCCACTGCTAAAAATATACTTAGAGCTAGCTATTATTGGCCTACACTTTTCAATGACATCCAAAAAATTATAATTGCCTGCCATAAGTGCTAGATTTTTGAGGGCAAAATAAAGATCCTCCCTTTACCATTACAACCTATAACTGTTGAAGCTCCCTTTCAATAGTGGGGCCTTGATTTCATAGGAGAAATACACCCTGCTTCTTCTGCACAACACAAGTGGATTCTTACAAATATAGACTATTTTACAAAATGGATAGAGGCCATCCCTTCTAGGAATGCCACATATTTTGTCATCATTAAGTTCCTAGAAGACCACATCCTCTCTAGTTTTGGTTGCCCTAGAAAGATAATCACTGACAATTCTGTTGCTTTTGGATCCAATAAAATGATTGATTTTTGTCATAGGTATCAGGTAGCACTTGGTTATTCAACTGCTTATTACCCACAAGGTAATGGGTTAGCTAAAGCATCAAACAAGAGCTTGGTGACCACTATCAAAAAGCCACTTGAAGAGAATAAGAAATCATGGCATAGCAAGTTAGTGCATGCTTTGTGAGATGACAGGCTAACAACAAAGAAATCCATTGGAATGTCACCATATCAGCGTGTTTAGGGAACATAGGTAGTGTTTCCTACCAACCTGGGGGTACCAGTGATTAAACTAGTCCAAGAGATTCAGACAGAAGAGGACAATATGTAAGGAGGATAAATCAAACAATACATCTCCAACAGACAAGAGAAGAAGTCTACAATAGAGCTCTAAAAGTGCAGGAAAACATAAAGAAGTTATTTGATAAGAGAACAAAAGCTTGTGACTTCAAAATTGGAGATAAGGTCCCTGTTATTATGTGATGTCCGAAGAGTTATAATTAAAACAAAGAAATCCATTGGAATGTCACCATATCAGCGTGTTTAGGGAACATAGGTAGTGTTTCCTACCAACCTGGGGGTACCAGTGATTAAACTAGTCCAAGAGATTCAGACAGAAGAGGACAATATGTAAGGAGGATAAATCAAACAATACATCTCCAACAGACAAGAGAAGAAGTCTACAATAGAGCTCTAAAAGTGCAGGAAAACATAAAGAAGTTATTTGATAAGAGAACAAAAGCTTGTGACTTCAAAATTGGAGATAAGGTCCTAAAGTGGGACTCTAGGAGATAAGACAAAGGAAAGCATGGAAAATTTGACAATTTGTGGCAGGGTCCTTACATCACCCAATCCACCATTGGTCCAAATGCATTTTTTCTGCAAGAGCTAGATGGTATAGATCTATTTTGGGGTCCTGTCAATGGCAGGATGCTCAAGCATTACTACTGCTTATTTCCAAGTTCACAGTTTTCATTTCCATTATAAATACCATTGATGTGTTTTTTTTTTCCAAGAAAAAGAGAAAATGTTTCAAAAAGAGAGAAAAAGAGGTTCAGAAACACTCTAAACTTGAACCTCTAAAGTGCAAAAGATTGGCTCTAACATGATCAAAACCTGAGCCAAAGGAAGTAAAGAGGCTAGTTCTAGTATGCCCAAAATCTGAACTAGAAAAGAAGAAAGAAGAATCATCTCTAACAAGCCCAAAAACAGAGCTGAAATGAAGAAGAGAAAGTGACTCTAACAAGGTCAAAACTTGAGTCACAAAGAAAAGAAGGATGCTTTAGAGTTTCAAATTTCAAGGCTTCAAAAATTTGTTTTCAAGCTTTTGCAATTTCAGTCCATGTGCAGCTGTTTTTATGCCATGGATCCATCGCAAACCAGACTGTCTAACCCTGGTTTGCCTGTTTTTAAATTTCTGTTGTAGAATGTAGAGAAAGAAATATGCTAGATAGTTTAATCCTAGCAGATATTAGATTAGGTAGAGAAGCTATGAGACCAAATGTTTAATCTGGTCTCATGGAGGAATAAGGATAGAATTAGATTAGTTTGTTTTCATGCTTTCAAAAAAAAATGATGAAGAAGGTATGAAAATTCAAATGCACCTTGAAGAAAATTTTTTAGGACTGTAGGATGGGTAGGTAGATTGTTTGGGAAATGTTTTCTGCTAAATTAATATCCATCATGTTTGTAGCAGATGGATCAAATAAGAGAAGATGGTTCAAAGATCAGGCATCTGGCCTACTTCCCAAAGAATATTTCTGAATTTCTTGACATCCTCAAGAAGATGCCATCCCCATGTGGAGCCATTGTTAGCCACCTATGAATATTTTTTCAAGCAAACAGGTGGCTAAATATTTTTTTGAGCTTTCAAGAGATACATTTCCTATGAAAATATCTCATTCTTGAAGCCTCTATGTGTCCTTTTCCTTTGAAAAGATCTTCACTGCTATTTCCATCAAGAAACCTTCATTGTCTGTGAAACAATTATGCTCAGAAAAGCCTCCATTTTCCCCTTTGTATCCCTGCAAAATTCCCCATTTTAACCCTTTTTTCCCTCTCTTAAATTTCCCCTTTGACCCCAAAAATCCCTTCCTAAGTCTTCTAAACCATCCAATTCCCCTTTGAAAACCATGTGGAATCCCTCCATTTGATTTTAAATTCCCTTTGTTACCTTACCGAAACCTCTATTTAGCCTTAAAAAACTCTATTTTTAGGCCCAAAACCCGCTTTTTACCATATGCAGGCTTTAGCCCCTTTCAGCTAAGCCATAACCATTTCTCCTCTATGAAACCGGGTGCTAAGACCAAGCTCTAAACCATAAAGAGTTTATCGCAATCGGAAGTTGGAACGAAGCACCTTTTCTTTGTTAATCGAAAAAGCTCCGATGCGAAAAGATTTTGTTCTATCGGCCCCGCATGCGATATCCACTGTCGATCCATGAAGATCTAACGGCCGACGCAAAACTCACCGCGCGCCCCATAACACTCCTTTGATACCCTCCGATGGCAATCTCCACCATTGATTCCCATTTAAATCCAACGGCCATCGTAGCGCCGCTCCAATCGCCAATCGGAAATTTTAAAATGTGCCACTTTCTGTCTCCCCAATTGGCCGATCCCTGATTGGATCCTAGCTGTTGAATCCAAAAGAACCAATGGCCAGGATTTGACCTCACTTCGGCCTGTGTTACCCGATTTTTCACTCCTGATCCAATCTTGACTGTCGATCTTCCACCGATCCGACAGTCTAGATGCAATCGCAACATCGTCCCATCAGATTTTTGGCCCCTGCCTCCTCCGATTCCGATTTAATCTCAGCCGTCCATCTCATTCGATCCGACCTATAGGATTACTCCCGACCATTAACTTGCCCCTCTGCCTTTGTCTTCCCGCTTTCGATCACAGTCGTTCATTCCGTTGATCGGACGACCCGCATTGAAACCACCTTCGGTTTGTCCCCACCCTACCAACTGCGCATCTCTCCATATCGCGCTCCATCTCCCACCGTCAGATCTCATGGTCCCATATCCAACGGACGAGAACCATATCACGAAACTTTGGTGTCTAGGATTTAATAGTTAGAAATCACGCGATATGGGCGGTTTCATTTTGCCATGTGTCGGGCGGTGGACCATATCGCGTGATTTTGGGAAAAATTCTAAACTGCTTATTTCAATGCAAAAACAATTGTTTTCCTCTAGAAAGCCACTTCCCCTCTTTCGCCTATGAAATTTCTTCCACGCGATCTCGACCATTGATCTATATAGATCTACGGTCCCCATTCCATCACATCATTCATTCATATTTTTTCATCGCGCTACCATAGAACTCCATTAGGTCATCTCAGCCATTGATCTCCTCCCGAGATCTAACGATCCATAGTGCATCGCCCTCCGCCCATGTCGGTCCCACCATTCATGGCCCGATTTCACTAAAATTTCATACATTTCCTTTGTAATTCGCTCATATCAAAACTTTTATGTTTTACATTAAAGTTTATTTCATATCGCCTAACCTTCTAAATATGGTCCATCAGTCAATCTCTGCCGTTGATCGCCTCCGTCTAATCTAATCGGATGGTCCATAACCATTCCTCCACCAAACCTTCATCAGAACATTTTTTCACCATTTCACTGCATTTCTCAGCCATATTTCACTGCATCCACCGCATACATCGTTGTTGTGCTTCCATTTTCATGATCCTCCACAGCATTCACCCTCCTTCCTACATGGATTTCTTAACATTTTTTGTGTCTTTGTGCAGGGTTACAGACGGTGAAAGCCGTTCTTTTCTACATCGTCACTATTAGTGACACAGTAGCACAAAGGAAGCTTTTCAGAGCCAGAATTTGTAGGGAAGACTCCTAAGGGGGTTTAAGCGCATATTTTATCCAAATCAGGGGTATTATCTCCATGTAAAACCTCCAGGGCCATTAAAATTACATTTCCACAGACAGAGACAGTTACGGAAGTGGCAAAGAGTATCAGTGAATAATTAAGAGGTTTAAAGCCTGTTAGTGAATATTTTAAGCTCTAATTCAATATTTAAGGGGAAAATGTACGAGATTGAAGACCTTGTGATTAACACAGAAGGCCTAATAAGGCCTAAAGCACAGAAGAAAATCCTATCAGTGTCTCACATCAGCAGAAGTTTCTTTCCCGAGAAAGGACAAGTTCCCATACTATTCTTATGCTACATCGAGTTCCTGAGAAGATATACACCCTGACAGAAGGTCCTACTGCTACCAGAGCATTTGTTATGCATTATGGAAGATCTAAAAGTCATTTATCTGCCTTTTTCTTATCACCAAAGTACTACATAGTACTGCAGCTGAAAAGTACTGAAGATTAATGCATAGATATTAAGACAGAATGGGCCTTGAACTTTCCTCCTACCTCTGTTTTAATGTTTCATTTAAATTTTCATCTACCTCCTCTACCTCTCTTTCAGCTATAAGAACTCAAGAAAAACACATTGTAAAGGTTGTTGGTTTTTGATCAGATATCTGTGAATTGTAAGCTATTTCTCTTGAGATATAGTTCTGTGTGTAAAGCTGTAAGATAGGCTGAGGAAGATGATTTCAGAATGAATATCAAGCTGTTGGACAATGTTGTATATGACTGGTGTTTCTCTTTAATATGAAAAGCAATTTCTTTGGATCCTGATTTAATGCATCGGTGATGTGTTCTACCTTTGTCTCTGTTTTCCTTCTGTAATTCATTACATTTGATTTCTCTGGTAAGAATCGGAAATGTGGCTTAGGATATACCCTTGCATGGTACCCTAATTCTCTTGATCTTCTTATCTTTGATGTTTTCTACTGATTGTGTTGTCTGAGAACTAATTCAAGATAATTTAACCAGTGTAGTAGCTGCTATTCACTGCTAACTGATGTATGAATTTATGAATCTGTTCTTAGATGTTCTTGTTTGGTTTTAATTGAAAGAATTGGGATGCTGGGAGTTTATAATGCTGGTTCTATCTCACTAGGGTATTTTTCAATCAATTGAACCTTTCTAATTTCCCTTAAGTTGAATGCCAAAGCATTGAAAGTTCAAAGCCTTTCTCTGATCTCAGGTTTCACCTTTTTGTTTAAATCTTGAGTGTTTGTTGTTGTCTGAAGAGTTAGCCTTTTAGGGGTTGGATCATAGGTGTTTAAGGCATGCCCTGTCCCTAGATCAGCTCCCTAAGTGGTCACCTTGGAGTTTTCCTTGTCATTCACCTTCATTCCTTATCATTTCATACCACACTATCATCTTTAAAGATCCTCTGTTTTAGGTGACTAGCCCAATTGAAAGCCTTGAATACTGAATAGCAAGTAAACCCTTTTATGACTCCATTTCCCAATGGTCTCGAGTGTTCTCTGAATTATCTCCCTTTGCCTAGAATCCTTCTTTGCTCACCCTTTTTCTTATATTGAACCCTTCCTTCATGTTTTCCAACAACCAAACAAACAAAAGAAAAAAAACAAACCTTGTGCCTTATAATTAGCCTAATACCTTGAAACAGAACCTCAAATATATATACCTTTGCCTTTATATAGAGATCCCTCTCAGGAACTAGGAGGGTTAGATCTTGAGGTCCCAAAGTGGTTTTGATGTTGTCTTATCTTTTGGTAGAGCTAAACCTGCCAAAACATAGGAACCCCAACACACACTAGTACATTTGGCGGAAATTTAGACACTTGGTTCCGACATTTTTGACCAAATGTCGGAAATTTCCCCAAATTTTTTCAACTTTTTCAAAGCCCACCCGAAACCGTCGCTATACTGATGTTTAGAGGCAAGTGTCACAATACTGACACTTAGAGGCACGTGTCGGTCTTGCGACGTTTCCAAAATAACGTCGTAATTGTGACGGATTTCTGAAGTATGTCGTTATTGCGACATTACAGAGACAATGTGTCACTATTGCGACGTTTAGAGGAAGGGGTTGCTATTGCGACGTTTAGAAGAATGCGTCGCTATTGTGACGGTTGGTGGCAAAGTGTTGAAGATGGAAACAAGAAACAGTGAAGGAGTCATCTTGAAACATCTTTCCTGATCCTAGTTGGAAAGTGATCACCTAAACTAGGTGGGGGGCCACACAGGTGATTTTTGTCGCAAAGTCTATTTTTAGACTATGTCTATTTTTAGACATATGGATCATGGTCTATGAGTTGCAGGATGCTATTTATGGATGATTGGTCAAGTTGGTAAAAAATAGATGGACCTCTATTTTTAGACATTGGGCGAAGTCTATTTTTAGACTGCCAGTCTAAAAATAGATCAGTCAAATATTATTAGCCCTTAATAATATTTGGACTATAAACATTATCTTATCCTCTTGGAGCACTTCAGTTTGATGCTTGGATGTGGCACATGCAGCTGACAGGAGGAAATATGCTTTTCCTAGGGGTTAGTTGAGCTATTGCATGGTTGACTTCAGTTAGAACTCATGTGGCAGAGTTTGGTGGAGTTGATGAGACAGTTGGTGGAGTTGTGTTCGGTTTAACTTAGTTGAACTAGTTGTATTTAGTATAACTGATAAATACACTAGTGATGAGTGGTGTGAATTAATTATTAATTAATTCACTAATTATTAACTCAAAAATCAACTAAAGAATACATCAGTTAACTGCAATGCATGGACAGTTCAGTGGAGACTAGTGTTAGAGGTGGGTGAAAGGGTGAGTCTACTATTTGTTGTGACTATAGATGTGCATGAGATTTGCACACACATTGATTGAGATTGCCAATGAGGATTGCGCAGTATAAGCCAGTGGGATTCGAACTTGGATCTCATCATTATTCATCTTGGATTGCGCAATAGAGGCAGGCAGACAGGTGGAAGAGATTTGAACTTGTGACTTGTTCATATCTGAGCTAGTTTGTGTGTAGCATGTGAGATAGTGCTGAGAGCTGTGAGGAGCTTTGTGCTATGTATTGTTACATGTTCTCTATCATTATAATATACAGATAGTTGGGGGTTTTCAGCTGTAAGATTTCCCCATTACATACTGTGTTATATGTGTGCTTGATTATGTTTTAATGTGCGCATGCGACTGCTTCTATTTCTGCAAATTGATGATCAATGGTAGAAGAGGTTATGTATTATGCATGAAGCTCAAATAGTGTGTAATCAGAATAATCTCGGTGAATAACTCATCTATTATTCAAATTTCTACATGGTATCGGAGCGAAAGTGATGATCGGATCTATTACAGTGATTACATCTTATTTCGGTAGACAGAGTCTGTAAGAGGGCCAGGTAGCCTCTGGATTCATCCTTTCTTTGAAAGGTGAAAAATCCAATAAATGCCCCTATAGTCGATCTCTGTGCTAGAAATAATTTTTTCTCAGAGATTAGAAGCGGTTGAGTTTTGAGCTGGTGGAATTCGAATTTGCAGCAGTGTTTTCTTGGTGTCGAAGTCAAAATGTCTTATCAAGGATTGCGATTGGAGTATGCTCTTGAAGGCAGCTCGAATTATATTGCATGGAGAGATAGGATGGAGGTGGTGCTCGATGACAATGGGCTGAAGGAGTTCATAGATGCTGAAGTTCCAAAGCCTAGCGATGCAGCCTTGGTTGAGGCTTGGCAAAAGAAGACAGCAAGGTGTCGAAGGATTCTGTTGGAGGGCGTGAAGGATCACATAGTATCCAGCCTGCATGGAAAAGCTTCTCCATACTTGATGTGGAAAGTGTTGACAGAATTGTTCCAAAGCAAGAGCGACCAGAGGAAGTTGGTGCTCAAGGATAAACTCAGGAAAATAAAGATGGAGAAGAATGACACTATTCCAGTATACTTGACCAAGTTTGTCCACTGCAGGGATGAGCTTGGGAGTGTAGGAGTTAGTGTGGATGATGAGGACTTGGTGAGCTTGGCTCTCCTTGGTCTTCCGAAGAGTTGGCATTCCTATGAGGATTCTGTCAATGGTCGGGAGAAATTGCTAGGATGGGAGCGACTTTGGTCGGATCTTGTGCAAGAGGAGATAAGGCGGAATACTAGGGATGGATCTTCATCAAAGGTATCTGATGAAGAATATTGTGCTTTGGCTACCAAAGCAAGGAAGGGGAAGGGCAAGGAGAAAGCTTCTCAATCCAGTGCGGATGGTAAAATGTGTGACATGTCCAAAGTGAAGTGTTTTCACTGTCACGATCATGGACATTACGCCACGAATTGTCCACAAAAGAAGAAGAACAAGCAGGCTGCTGGAGCTGCAGCTGGTGAGGCTCTTGCCTCGCAATTTGAGCTGGAATTCTCATTGATCGCATGCATGGTGTCTAGTGCATTGGGATCGGGGTGGTATATTGATAGTGGCGCTTCCTTTCACATGACGAGAGATGTGAATCTTTTCAGTGACTTGGTGGAGAAAAATCTCCAGATGCATGTTGAGTTGGGTGACAATGGACGATACAATGCGACCGGCATTGGTACCATAACCTTTCAGAGGGAGTCAGGTAAACTCATTCTTTTACAAGATGTAGTGCATGTTCCAGGTTTAAAGAAGAATTTGATCTCAGTCGCAATGTTAGAGGATAAAGGGTATGAAGTTGTCTTTAGTGAAGGAAAATTTTTCCTTCGGCACAAGGCAACAAGACAAGTCAAGAAGGTTGGGATTTGAGAAAAGAATCTCTACAGACTTGAAGTAGATGGGATGTCTACGGAGCTTCCTACTATTGGGAAGTGTGAGAAAGCCATGCAATTGAAGCTTGAGAGGGAGCAGGATTTTCATGCAGGTAAGAGTGAACCTCGGGATGTGGAGCATCCATAAGATGAGGTTCATGGAGTGGAAGAAACCACTCATGCAGAGAAATTTCGTGCCAGATGGGTAGAGGAAGTGCATGCAGCTATACCACCAGGTGAGAGGTGGGGAGACATGCATGAGTAATCCTAAGAGGAGATTTCTGGGTAGGATTCATTGAGATGGTGTGGATCTCCTTAATTGAACCTAGCTACAAGGTGCCCATAGAGCAGCAGTAGCGTGATCAGTTGGATTGATGCAGGCAGATCAAAGTGATAGTGTCGGATACTGGAGCACGGATCAGAGTTGATAGCAAGTGCAGAGTGCATGGGTGCAAGAGTTCAACAACGCAGTGGTTCCTGATGACATGTGCAATTGGGCCCAACAGAAGTCGAAGACTTTGATGATAGATGCATCAGACTGATTGAGTTGTTTGGAGCCTATTCAGTTTCAATGGAGTTGCAGAGCAGATGCATGGAGTTGCATTGCGCTTGTGAAGGTTTCAGGGTGAATGCATGGAGTTGCATGTCGCATGCAAAGATAGTCCTTTCTTGTTGAGAGGGAGTGTCCCTAAACTAAGTGGGGGGCCACACAGGTGATTTTTGTCGCAAAGTCTATTTTTAGACTATGTCTATTTTTAGACATATGGATCATGGTCTATGAGTTGCAGGATGCTATTTGTGGATGGTTGGTCAAGTTGGTAAAAATATATGGACCTCTATTTTTAGACATACTGGGCGGAGTCTATTTTTAGATTGCCAGTCTAAAAATAGATCAGTCGAATATTATTAGCTCTTAATAATATTTGGACTATAAACATTATCTTATCCTCTTGGAGCACTTCAGTTTGATGCTTGGATGTGGCACATGCAACTGACAGAAGGAAATATGCTTTTCCTATGGGTTAGTTGAGCTATTGCATGGTTGACTTCAGTTAGAACTCATGTGGCAGAGTTTGGTGGAGTTGATGAGACAGTTGGTGGAGTTGTGTTCGGTTTAACTTAGTTGAACTAGTCGTATTTAGTCTAACTGAAAAATACACTAGTGATGAGTGGTGTGAATTAATTATTAATTAATTCACTAATTATTAACTCATAAATCAACTAAAGAATACATCAGTTAACTGCAATGCATGGACAATTCAGTGGAGACTAGTGTTAGAGGTGGGTGAAAGGGTGAGTCTACTATCAGTTGTGACTATAGCTGTGCATGAGATTTGCACACACATTGATTGAGATTGCCAATGAGGATTGCGCAGTACAAGCCAGTGGGATTCGAACTTGGATCTTATCATTATTCATCTTGGATTGCGCAGTAGAGGCAGGCAGACAGGTGGAAGAGATTTGAACTTGTGACTTGTTCATATCTGAGCTAGTTTGTGTGTAGCATGTGAGATAGTGCTGAGAGCTGTGAGGAGCTTTGTGCTATGTATTGTTACATGTTCTATATCATTATAATATACAGATAGTTGGGGGTTTTCAGCTGTAAGCTTTCCCCATTACATACTGTGTTATATCTGTGCTTGATTATGTTTTAATGTGCGCATGCGACTGCTTCTATTTCCGCAAATTGATGATCAATGGTAGAAGAGGTTATGTATTATGCATGAAGCTCAAATAGTGTGTAATCAGGATAATCTCAGTGAATAACTCATCTATTATTCAAATTTCTACACAAAGTGTCGCTCTTGCGACGGTTGGTGGCAAAGTGTCACTCTTGCGATGGTTAGGCGATGTGTCACGGTTGGTGGAAATGTGTCACTCTTGCGATGGTTGGTTGTAGAGTGTCACTCTTGCGATGGTTGGTGAGGTTGATTTGCCTCTGCATAAGTCCTCAACAAGTGGGCCCTGTTGTTTTTGTCAAAAGAAAATATGGAGGGGGGGCCATGCCCCGATAGTTATCTTCGATTTATTAGCCTTCGATGCAGCCCTCGATGAATGAGCCTTGGATGGGTATTAGCCTCCTTTAGCCAAATATATATATGGCACTGGGTAAATACAAAAAATTTCATTACAATAGGATTCCCGTAGGGGAAGGTGGACCATAGTGATTCCAGGAGGCGGGGAACCATTGCGAAATTCTCTATCCTATCTTCATTCCACTGCTTGGAATGTCACGCACGCTTGAAGTTTGAATCATTGGTCTCCAAATAAATCACTGGCATCAGAATCGAATCTGAGCCACCAAAATCAAGTTCTAATATAGATATGGTACTTGCAAGATTTGAATATATGACATTCAAGTCACCTGCGTCTGATGAATCTGTCTCAGCCGAGCAAGCCATAGCATCATCTCCAACTTCTCCAGCTGTTAATGCCGCTGAGAATTACATCGATGTTGTTCCAGTCGATGGTGGTGCCCCTATCTCTGGTGGTTCTGGTGGTGATGGCAATAGTGATTATTACAATGCTGGTTATGCTGTTTACGCCAGTGAATGTCGGTATAGTGCTGGTGTCCGGTGGGATAATCCCACATTCACCGGGTGTATAAGCGATATTGGTGTTTATATACGAGTTGAGGTTTTACATGTTTTGATTACGAGCCCAAGGCTATGCACACTCAATCAATTGGGACTCATTGCATGCGCTCAGACCCTCCCCTCATGACTTGTATTTGGTTGTTATTTAGCTTGTGGTTCTTTGCCTCGGTCCTGTGGTGATTAGTGTAGGTGCTGAGCCAGGTGCTCGACGGAGTAAAAAGCCCACAATTTTATTAAAAATATAAAAAATTTGTAAAAATCCCACAATTTTATTAAAAATATAAACAATTTGTAAAAAGCCCACAATTTTATTAAAAATATAAACAATTTGTAAAAAGGCCACAATTTTATTAAAAATATAAAGAATTTTATATTAAATATAAAATTGATATACACTTTTTTATCGGGAGTAAAAAGCCCACAATTTGTAAAAAGCCCACTTTTATTTTCTTTTTGCTTATTGAGCTCTCATTGAGTTCAACACGTCTTGGGTTTTCTACACCATTGAGAGAGATAATTGCTAAATATAATTATTATTTTCTTTATAGGATAATTTGCATCAATGGAAGAAAACATTAGAGGTGGAAAAAAAATTCAAAAGGGTGAAAGGGGTGATGGTAGAGTTTATTGCCCTTGAAAAAAATGTTGTATGAGAAATAATGTTAGAGTTTTAATAGCAACAACAACAATACATTGTAGGAAATATGGGCACATTGATGGTGGATCGAATGAGTATCGTCCCGTGGTAATTAATTATCTATCTTCATTTTGATTATATCGTAAAATTTTATATTATTTTAATATTTTTTATATGCGCACTAATGTTTAATGATTCATGTTTGTAATTTTGATAAAGACACAGTTTCCCCCCAACTTTTTGCAGATGATCAACCAGCTTCCACAGCTAAATAGTAGTAGATTAGATGATGTTGCACCGGTACAAGAGAATATTGCAGCAAATATTAGTATTGGAAATGATGTTGTACAAGGTGAAGAACAAGAAGTGAATGATGAAGGTAATTTTAATATTCCAATGGAGGTAGATCATGATGACAATAATGAGACAATTCACATTAATGATGTGACAAATCAATTGCTCCAAGACTTGTATGGTGAGTCAGATGATGATGGTGGAGATAGTGAGGGTATGTATGATGTACCTTTGATTAAAAGGTCAAGTGAACAACTTTTTGAACACTCAAATGCAACTCTTCTCTCTGCTACATTGTTGCTGGTGAACTTAAAATTTATGAATAATTTGTCGAACAGATGTATGACACAAATCCTAAGGTATGCAATATGTATATATGATCACATATATGTAAATGTTGATTATTTTCCCTTTTTTTAGTTGTAATAAATGTGTAAAATAATAATTCAATACTTATATATATATAATATTTACATTAACTAGTTTTTGTTTATGCTGTAGATTGTTGGGTGAATATTTGTTACCATCGCCAAATATTTTACCTCGAACATATAGAGATCTACGTGCTATTATGAAACACTTTGGAATGGAATATAACACTATAGATGCATGTCCTAAAGATAATATTATATATTACGGAGAACATGCGTTGAAAACAGAATGTCCGAAATGTGGTACCAGTAGATATCGAACAAATCAACTAACCAAAAAGGTGCCTCAAAAGGTTCTTCGTCATATTCCCATAATTCCACGTTTGCAGCGAATGTTCAGGTGTAACAACATAGCATAGTTTATGGATTTCAATGCAAAGAATGGAAGTGGAGATGGTGTTCTTCGAATGCCTGCAGATGGTTCTGCATTTAGAGAAATCGAGGAAAAATATGTAGATTTTAAAAATGAACCTCGTAATGTTAGGCTTTCATTGGCAGCCGATGGTGTTAATCCATTCGGAGAGCTTAGATCTACTTACTCAGTGTGGCCTATTTTCGTTATCAACAATAACATTCCTCCTTGGATGTCAATAAAGAGGGAGCACATAATGTTGACTATGATTATTCCAGGTATTTTATACATTATTTTTTTGAATGTAACATTTTCATTTTTCTCGTTGTTTGCATAAATATATATTTTATTTATTTAATTACTTATATATACATATATCATGGTAGTAATTATTATGTACCGTAATTTTTAACAATTAGATAAGTACCAGGTCAAAGATATGAATGTGTATATTAAGCCTCTTATCGATGAGCTAATACAGTTATGGCATGGAATCACTATGTATGACATCACTAAACCAATCAAGCAGAAGAGATTTCAATGTCATGGAATGCTTGTATGGACAATTCATGATGCCCTAGGACTAACACATGTTTGTGGTATGTAATATTTCGTTGCACTTTAATATAATACATAATTATCTAAATTAGATATACCATATTGCATGTTTTAAAAATGATCTCATAGTATAATTTTTATTGATCCATCTATTGCAGGTCTTCAAACAAAGGGTAGATTTGCATGTCCAGTTTGTGGCCCTAAGATGAAGTATCTTCATTTGCCAGACTTAAGAAAGATGGTGTTTGATGAGTTTAGGCACTTCCTCTCTAGGAACCATAAGTATCATACTACTGAAAAACATCTTTTCAATGATAAAGAAGAAACTGGATTAAAACCATGAAGAATGACACCTCAGTTGTGGAATTTGGAATATAACATAATTAGTAATCGTCAAGCAACTGGTACGTAATTTGTGTATATATGTGTGTATATATATATTAATTGTTTATGTAATGTTTGGAATTTTTGTTTTAACTAATGAATTTATTTTATTGTATTTTATAATTATTGTTCTGATTTATTTTATTCTTTGATATAAAGGTCATTGTCGTGGGGAAGGTACTAATATTTTACTTCCACCTGGAATGAAATGTTATCCTTCTCAATTCGTGAGGTTGCCCTACTATGAGGACCTAAAAATAGCGCATTTGTTTGATACAATGCATGTCGGGAAGAATGTGACAGAAATGTTATGGCAAACCATAGATGGTGCACATGATAGAGATAAAATTGACAAAATTTGTGCTGACATGGAGAAATCGAATCATGCAATGAAAAGTGTGATCGACAGATCAAATAACAATGGAGGTCTAAATTATAATAATATTCCATGGTTATTAACAGAAAAAAAAAGCAATGATGTAAAAGAGGTCGTTAAAAGAATTAAATTTCCAACAAGTTTTGCTTCAAACATAAATAATATCTTAACGAAGAAAGGTGACTTCAGTGGGGTGAAAACACATGATTGGCATACCTTTGTTAAGGTAATTTTTTTGGTATACGTTTTTGTATGTTATTTCTTGAATACATATTTTAAATTTTCCTTTTTTTCTATTCAATTTGGAAACCAATAATGATTCATTTTTTATTGTTATAGTATGTTCTACCTTTATCTCTCCCAAACGATTTCGACAACAATGTCAAACAAGTTATATATGGTCTTAGTAAATACATGAGGTAAGTAGTTTTGATTTATACGCAAAATCTAATTGCTACAATTTCTTTTCGTACTTAATGAAATGATGTATTAATTTACTTGTAATGAAATATATATTATGTTTCAATGAAATAACCTTGCGTAATGATTTGTAGATGGTTTTCATTGAAAGAAATCCATCAAGATGAAATAAAGTATTGGAAGAGAGAAATTCCTTGGCTAATGTGTGAAATGAAAAAGTATCTACCTCCAACATTTTTCAATGCACAAGAACACTACTTGATACACCAAGTTGAGGAGATTGAAATGTGTGGACTAGTACACACAAGGTCAATGTGGATGGTCGAGAGCACCAGAAATCCTTGAAGGCTTTCGTTAGACAAAGAGCACGACCTGAGGGTTCTATGGTGGAGGGATATGTGGTATATGAATCCATGGTGTATATTAGTCATTATCTTCCTATATTAGCTGTGCCAGCTATGAAGGTGGTGGATTGCATTTGGGATGTGAACTCCATCAAAAAATTTGAAGTGGAGCACCTGTTGGGAAAAGGTAGAATGAAGAAAGTGAGAGGTAAAAGATTTGTTATGTATAATACATATAATGTTTCATTTTTTTACATCAGGTGTATGATCATTATATTCATTTAGGTCTTATTCTTTCATAGTTTATTAATTAATATAATTTACCATGGTTATAAGTAATATTTATTAATATTGGTGAATTATTGTTTTTTTATTCAGGTGCTCAAGATTATGAGGCACTACTTTTATACATTGCAAACAATCTTGAGTGGATGAGTGAATGGAGTGAAACATGTAAAGCACATAACGACGGTAGGTTATCATGGAAACTACTGTCTGAATTGATTAGAGAAGCGTATTGTAGTGGAGATGGAAATTTTACGGACAGAGAAATCGATTTAGCATATGGTTTGAAAGATAGAAAGGTAAGCAATTAATTCACCTATTTTATTCATTACTTATTTTATACTATATTTATAATGTGACAACAAGTTTGATTTTTCAAATAATTTTCATGCTGTGTAAATTATATGATTAATTATTAATTGAGAATGCATCTTTTTCATGTTTGGCATATTGCAGTTGAAACACCACAAGGCTATGTGGTGCAATGGTCATAAATTTCGCGTTAAACAGTTGGATGATAACAGGAAAAATTATGATAGTGGGATAACTGTAGTATTCCAGGTCACTAATGTTTCCTCTAGGAGTGATAGAAATCCTCAAGAATCTGAAAATATATATTATGGGTTTTTAGATGATATAGTTGAGTGTGACTTTAATTCCTTCAAAATAGTTTTGTTCGACGTCAAATGGTATAGGCTACGAATGAATGTACATGATGATGATAAAACACTTATTCAACATGAAAATGGATTTCCAATGGTTAAAACATTGCAGTTTGAAGCAGGAAAAGATTGCTATGTTTTTCCAAGCCAATGCGAACAAGTCTTTTACTCAGAGGTTCCAGGTGAGAATGAATGGTAACTTTCTATTAGATATGATCCAAGAGAAGGGCAAGTAGAGTATATTGTAGAGGAAGAAGATGATATTGATGAAGAAGAAGATGATGTAGTGGCAGATGAGAAAGAAGATGCATTGACAGACGAAGAAGATATATTAGAAGATGAACCAGGCATAGGAGATGAGGCAACAATTATTTATGATGATGTCGATGAGGATATTATTGAAAATGACATAATTGATGATGATGATGACATGGTCGATCATTTCAACACCATTTCTGAATCAGATGTTGGTATAGATTTCGATAAGTTGGATGAAGATCAAGAAGATACATAAGAAGAATATTGATACAGATGTTATGTTCGAGTATGAGCTAGTATGTTATAAATTTATATTTTAATATGTAGGAATTATTGTCTTTAAATAATTTACTAATTATGTGGGTTTGTTGCATGTTGTTTATTATTTTAAACCAATACATAATGGCCTTATTATTGTACAAGGTAAATTAAAATTATATGCCATTTTTAATTCAAATCTAAGTTGGCATTTGAAATGTTTTAATACCTATTTATATGGTGGAGCATTACCGCCATAAACTATGGTTTTAATAGGAATTTCAAATGAATTACAAAGGTTTCAGATTAATCATGGCGAGCCTTTCAAAATTTTACATTAATCACCATAGCTACCCTGCATGTAATCAGTACTATAGCTCCTTGCCTTTTCTAATTGACTCAAACCTTACTATATATACGCCTTTGTATATTAGTGCTACAGCTCCTTGACTTTTCTAATTGACTCAAACCCTACTAGATATACGGCTCCTACTACAAAGAACCGCCTGTCGTGCAAGAAACTCCAGAAAGTAGGCCCTTGTTGCAAAGAACTGCCCGTCGCGCAAGAAACTCCAGAAAGCAGACCCTTCCTCCATCAGCAAGCAAAATGGTATGGCCAAACACAATTTTTCCAGATTTTGAAAAGTGATTTTACCATTTAGAATGCCCAGGATTTTAAATAGAGAAATAAATTGGGCTGATCGTTTTCCTTGAATAGGGCATGCTTGTAGATTTAGTTTTGGTTTTAATAAAAGTCAATGTAAAACATAACGAATTCCCCAAACCTCAGTCTTCAGCATGCTTTCCATAAAAATTGGATTTTGATTTCCATCATCTCCATAGTTTCCTTTGCTTAATACATCATAGCTCACATGAATTGCATCTTCATTTTCAACCACAGGACAATCAATAAACTCACCCCCATAGCTGTCCAGGGCTATCATGCACAATTGACTCAATCCCATATTTGGCATAGTTGTAAAAGATGAGGGAATAGTTTCCCTGTACCATGGAAAATTAACATCCCAGAGGCCTAATGTTCCTGCAGCCAGTACTTCAGAAATTGCATTTTTCTCCATGGCCATGTTTTTAGGGTTGGTCTCTTTCTTTGCCTTACCATTGCCGGGAAAAATCTCTGAAAAGCTCTGTACTAGTGTAGGTTGAAAATTAAACCCACATATGTTCATATTATAGTCACACATGAACAGAATATTGTAATAATAAGGTGCTTGTAATTTGAAAGTATCAAGAAATATAATTTGTGATAATTTATCAGCACAATCACCACCCCAAACATTGGCACAATTTCCACGTGGCATGGATGATACATCTCCCTTGCTAGGAGTTATAAATTCAGCATAAGGGCCAGATAAGTTATCCATGTGGATATAATTATAGCTAATGCTAAACCTCAATCTCCAGCATGCTTAAAACTAGGATCATATCAAAATCTGGCTACAACTATCACTGAATGTAGACAAGTATGCGAGAATCTCTGGTTCATGCATAACACATTGCATTCATGAAAATAGCTACTTCGTGAAATCGTGCAAGAGAAGACACCTAGACCATGAACTTCAAGGTCTGACACATCCTATTGAGATGAAAAAAATGGAAATTCTACCCATGACATGGTCAACATGTCAAATTTGAAAAGGATTTTGTCAAAATGCTTGTGTTGTGAAAATGGAGAGCATATTTTATGAATTTTAAAGTTTCAATTAATTTAAATTGGTTGGATGTGATAGGCTAGAATCATTACAAGGAAAAGAACCTCTAGCAGATTTTTTTGAGGAACCCCTTATAAAAATACCCCATACATCTATTTCTACTGTAGGTTACTAGAGGAGGTTGGCGGGTGGATGGTTTTGCGGATAACTACACGTTTGTGGTTGTATCTTGTGTTCATTTACACTGTTTATATGGTACTGATGAAAATAGTAGAAAGTCTACTTTAGAGGTTAGATCACTGCTATAGAAGAATGTGATTATGTTGTTGCTTTTCTAGTGTTTTGTTTCAATTTTTTTGTGATTTATACACAACAGACTCAATAATATTGAAATTATGAAGCTGATTTGTTTCGATAATTAATATACCTTTTAAGATTTTAAAATTTCACTACAAATAACCTAGTTTAGTCTCATTTTCAACTCGTCTCTTGTTTGGGTTCCTTAATGTGCATTGACATGTTTCCAGGTCTTAATTCAATGCAAGGCATATTTGAAACTCTAACTCTATCTTCCGGTGTCTTATTAGAAATTATTTCAGTTTTCATTTTGTGTTTTCAAGTTAGATATTGTTTTCAAGTTTTTACATTTATAATTTTATTGCAATGTGGCAGACTGATCAGGGCAGTACAGGAACAACCCCGAGAGAGGATGATCGTGGAAAGGGTCCAGCGGAAGAACATGTAAACTGCCAGCATTGATCTATCTTCAGGTATTTTAGTTATTTACATAATTGAAATAATATTAATTTTGTTCAAATATGCAGACACCTGGCCATGGTATGCCTGATGATTCCCTCTATGAGGAAGAGCTTTCTTCATCCCTATCTCCATTGCTCTTGCTGCGAAAAAAGGAGCGAAAAGAAAGGTCAGAATTTGATACTTTGATAGACGCGCCTCAAACACCTGAAACAGAAGAGAGGATAATTCAACTTATGACCCAGCTAGAAACATATCAGGTAATAATAAAAAATCAAAAGGATATTTTTTTTGTTCTGCATGAGATGAATTGTGATAGTTTGATTTTTAATTTTTACGTTGACTAAACTAACAAAAATTTCTTTTTTATGTAGCGTTATTTGACACTTGCTGAACCCGATGTTGGTAGTAGTGGGACACAAGGGCAAGAGATTTCCTAGCAACCCTCTCGTACACCTTCTACTCCTTTAGGTGCCAGCCAAGAAACACACCATGCCGAAGCAGACACTCAGCCAACCGCTAAACGTGTTCACAGTGATGAGGCTGATATGGCCAACTACATTATTGCGTTTCCTGGAGCTACACGTGTCAGCTCCACGAGGACCATTAATGGCACGTTGTTGGTGAACGATGAAGGTGTCCCTATAAAGCACGTACAACTCCCAGGTAAGTTTTAATATTTTAACTATTTCATGTACTCTATCTAAATCATATTTTATCATGATTTTTATTTTTAAATTAATGATAATATATTTTTTTTTCTGTATAGGAAACAATGAGTTCTACAAGTTTTTGGAGAGCCATGCGTTGGTAATTTTTGGCCCAACCATACGCACAAGGTGGAATTCCTAGAATTCCAACCTGAAAAAAGAAATTCTAGATTATCTAGAAGCCCTTTTTGGGGTGGGCACATTTGACAAAACAACGGTGGCTCGAGTAGCTGGAAAATATTTGAAATATACCAGGGACACCTATAGGACGCAATTGAAATTTAACCCTAGATACGAGCATCCTCTCACAGTTCCAGAGAGTGAGTGGAGAGAACTCATCCATGACGGAAAAGAGAAAATGGCAAAGAAAGAAGGAAAAATGCCAACTGGACCCCCAAGGTAAATTACAACTTTAATTCAATAGCTTTAATTTTCTCTATGTCTAAAATAAAAGTGTGCTATGTCATATCTGACTTCAATATTTTGATGATAGGTTGACTGACACCTCGAAGGCAACCAAAGCTAGGATTGAAAAAAAGGGCCATCACAAGCTAGGCCAGGGCGACTACTTGAAATTAGCCGCAAGAATTGTAAGTAGCTAAACATCTTATAATTAATTGTATCACCTTCCAACGTTTTTGTAATCCTATCAAATAACATTAAAAATACACAATCATATGTAATGTAGGGTGATGAATTCAGAACAGAAACTACAGAGGAAGATAAAAATATCGCTTTCCATTTCGGCTATCAAGCCGTAGTTGAACGTTACAGAAGCTTGGGGCAGGTCCCAAGATCTAGAATGCCTGATAAGGTAAAATGTTAAAATTTCAATATGTTTGTTTTCTTCCATAAATTTAATGTCTAACAACTTTTTTTAAATTAGGGGAGAAGCACTGCTGACGAGGCAAATAACCCAGTTGTAGAGACAAATGTAGATGTTCCTCACATGCAACTTGATCATTGTAGTGGGGACCAGGCTGACAATGCTACTATTAGAGAGGGCTGTGACGGTAATTAATTTCCACTTATAATTTTTTCTAATTATACCTTGATGGTTGTCCTTATAACGTTTTTTGTTTAAATGACAGAGAATGTTTCCCTTGAGGATCTTACCACCAGAGAGGAAGACAGGGCAACAGTCCCAACAACGACAACTAGTGCACCAGGTAAATAATCTCATTGCAATTTTTTTTATTAATATTACTGAACTAGTTCAATGATATTTAAAAACTAATAATTGAAATTTAATATTATCTATTTTTGTAGGCGATACCCCGTCACTGGATGAGACCAGACATCATGACTACGCAACTAGGTCAACAGTGCGGGAAAGGCACGAAATAGGAGTAGAGCACGATGATATTGATAATGTAATTAGGAGCTTTAGAAATAGGAAGAAGAAAAAGAAATTTTGATAATGTAAAATATTGTATTATTATAAGATAAACGTTACCATACTTGGAACGGTTTTTGCATGATATAAAAAACTCATTTATCATACTATTTTTATGTCAAGCACTAATTTCAATGTTTCCTTGCGTACTTTTTGTTGCATTGTTTTTTTATTAGTTATTGAATATTTTTTTTTATGCTCATGAAAGTAAAAAATGAAATATAGATTGGGTATTGGGGAATTGAGAGTGATGTGAGGGGGGGGGGAGAGGGGCCATAAGAGCTTCCACCTTCACGTGGTTGGCCCTGTTTAGTAGAGAATAATTTATTGGAGCGATTTAATCTTGGAGCAAACCTCCCTCGATCCAGCGTAGCAACAAAAAAGTCACTGTTGACTTAGTTGCTACTCTTTCAGATCGTGGGAGGCTTGTTCCAAGTTCATGCGACTCTAATAAATTGTTCTTGAAACGAAGAGGAGCTTATTCAGGTATGCTTTTGACATTTTCAACATATGTTCTAACATTATCATAAGAATGCATCTTAGAGTAAAAAATACTACATCAATTACTTGTATTTATTGTATAGATAATGATGGATTTTGATTGACTTGGCAGTGCAGGTACAAACCCTCTTGCATCATGAGCAATACAACTTGTCAACCAGGGTCATGTCCAGGATATTTTTGCTTGTGCGCTTGACCAGGTTCGTAATGTCACATTTTGTAAGTTCCTTTACAGTTCATAATTCAATATTAATATTGTTCATGATTATTATCTAAGTTTTTTGGATGTGTTTTTTCATCTATTTTATTGTAAGAAACTCTGCATGTTTCCTGTTGTTCACTATGATTTCTCCATTTACCACTCCCAGGATGAATATGACTTTATTGTTACATAGGTTACTTTATTGTTACTATGATTTCTCCATTTACGATTTCATAGGTGACATCATGTAAAGTTGTCAATCTCAGGTTGGTGATGAGCTTTAGTTCTCCAGATTTGGGGCTTTTCTTCGGGGCCCATAGCAACGTCCCCATTAACCTTCACGCATCATCATGATGCGAACATTTTCCAATCCGTGGATCAAGAGATCCGACGGAAATCACAATTCTTGCACCCCTGCGTATTAACCTTTGGCCCACATAAACACACAACTTACCCTTACGTTATCTTCTGTGCATCTCCAGGATGCGACCACCATCCGATCATTTGATCAGAAAATATGACGGTAACCACAAAAATTTTCAAACAGGACCTTATTGCCTAGAGAAATTGTGAAATTGGTTGTTTTCAAAAACCGCCCAAGCCACATGTCAGCCAGCGACCAATATTGCACTTTTTTCCAAATTCTGTTTACCACTTTTGAGTTTTGCGAAAATCACATACAGTTTTGGAAGCCCGCTTTCACTATTACAGGTCATGGTTCCATTCCCTCAATCATTCGTGGTTCCACCTTAACTCCTTTGACTTTGCATCCTTAATACAATCCCCACAGAGGTTTAACAACCCTTTGCATCCATCATTGTTATGCATTCTATCCGACACCGCAACCATAGATTAAAGCGATTCTTTCAACTGTGCCAAGAAGTTTCTTTTGATTTTAACTTCTCACCCATGGGTTCACTTCACCGCTCCCAGCATCACTGAATTCCGTTCGATTCCATGTCCATACAATCACACATTACTGTGATCTCAACCCAGCCTCATTTCACTGCTTACATAGTATAACCAAACGTCTAGTTAAGCTCCCAGAACTTCACGGTTCCATAATTACATAATAGAAATTGTAAGTTCTCTCAGAACGCCTTATTCAATACTCATTCGGTCAAGCAGTAATACTCCTCGACCTAAAAAGTCCACAGAATTAAATTCAATAGCATTGATATGAGTTTCTTGTTCATTCCAAAATCAAATCATTACAACATAAATCCTTAGCATATTTTAATTTCTTATGAATCAAAACATAGGCATTAACCCTTAAGACATAGTTTGTCACAAATTACTTATACATCTCTCATCGAAGCTCAAGCTTACCACACAGAACTAAATCAATTAATATTGGAACAATCATTTCAATTATATACATGAATTTACTTACAGAACTTCTGGTCTTCGGCCAGATCTTCAATTACAATGGCCTTCTACAACCTACTCTGCCTCCTCTGAATCGCTCTTGAATTATACTACACTCTACCTCTGAATAGGGCTGATCTCCTAAGCTATAATTCATACTTACATTTGTACAAAATGGTGACTTGAATCGATTCAGGTCCCTTACAACTCGACAAAGACTCTTGGACTTCCTAAATTTGGACTCAAACCCTCAAAAAACTGAAACTGACTATTCACCTAACTAACTCAATCATCTTCCCTCATGTCCTCTAGTGGGCTAGAGAACATTTACAACTCCTCACTTATTTTACTCAAAACATTAACAACTACATGAGAATTCAAAGGCATGAGATCCCTCTAGACTTAAGAAAATACAAAGTATTTCTAGGGCCTAATGCCCCTGCATCACTCTGTCTGGCAGAGTAGATTAAAAATGTGATGGATGACATGTTTTTTCAAGTGAATCCTGGCCATATAGAAATACCACCTTTATGGACTCTGCAAGAGGATTTCCTTTTTTTTTTTGTTGCAATTAAAGTTGCATTTTGTTCATCGGGCAATACAAACTCTTATCAAATTTCAAGGTGTAATTCCAATCTAACTAATATGGGGTGGACAACATGCCATGAACATCCAATTCAAAAGTGCTTGTTAGGGTTTAAGTAGCTTACAGTTCTTGTTCCTGACATTAGTTTTTGAAATATCAATTTGCTAAACTGTTTTAACCCAATTTTCTCTTGATTTTATGGAAATTGGGTGTTTGGATCTAGAAAATTTAATATCTATTATTTTGGCTTCTCTTAGTATGAATACAATTTTAATATGTAAAACCCATTACAGTAAGTAATCAAGTGTTCACTGGAGAAGCAATACCCAGTTTCAATACTCATGCTCTCCTCCTTAGTATGGTAGTTCACTCAAGTCCTCCGCCTCCTGCATACATCCTGACCTCTGAATCAATTAATTGCGAGACTATCATGCTGGGATACACCATGTTCAAACTCTTTGCCAGAAGAGCAGACAAATTCATCTCCATATGGGCAGAGAGGAAGAAATTGTAGGTTTAAGGTTTAGTCATTGCAAATGGAATCACCGCACTTTTGACTATTTTTCAATCCTCCCAAATGCTATTGAGGAAGAAAAAGTAAGTATATTGTTGATCCATGGACACCTGTTAAGCCTTTTAGATAGTTGGAAGAAACCTACTATTTGAGAGGCTGAAGATATACCTCTCCTATGCTTGGCGATCTCTATAGTTATGACCCTATATGATATTCAAATGATCATCTCTGGGGTCTGTTATATACATTAACATAGTAGTCAAGCAAGGGTGTTGACTGCCTCACATTCTTTGGACTTCATATTTATGGATGAGAGTTTCTCATTTAAAAATCCATGGGTGGTAAAGGCGGAGGCCCTCTATGGGATCTCCATTTCACTATTTTTTGACAACACTGCCCTTCTATTTCACGAATCCAAAAACAAAAGTACATTTTGAGCTCATTCTGGGATGAACAAGGTCTTCAAGTCCACCTTGCAAACACAAAAGCATGTAAGTTAGCTCTCCTTCTTTTCAAGGATAGCAAGTAGAAATGGTGACATCCTAGTCTTTCCTTTGAATGCTATTATTTGGTTCATATTTTAACTTATTTTTGACATTTGTATCAATGTTGAACAAAGGATTGCAACATTAACAACCTTGGAGAGATGATGTTTCCAACTTCAGTTTTAGGATATTTAGGCTAAGTTTTGGTTTCTTGAAGTCTTTTCATAATACTTTGTTACACATGACTTTCATTTTCTTCTTGCAGAATTTCTAGAAATGAATGGATATCTTGTGGACTGTTGGAAACAAATTTAGTTCTATTACCATGCTCAAGAGAATTTAATGTTTGTCATTATTGGAGGACAAAGATATACCATAAGAGCGGTTCTGTGTTGTAGATTTTTATTAAGACTTGAATCAGTTAAACCCTCAGATCCACTACAACCCTATATTGATGCTTGGTTCTGTTGAAGCCGCCATACTTTGGACCTCTTCATTGTAGTCTCAGGCCAGGGATATAGCTACAGGATTTTGACATATTTTATACAGTGAACATCTATTAAAATATCAGATGATATCCTATTTACTAATGCTTGGACAGAACTTTCGAATTAGCTAAGTCACCTATTTACTTAAAACTAGCACATTTGGTGGAATTTTTTTTTTTAATATTTTTAACCAAGATTGAATGTTATGTACTACATATAGAAATCTGGAGGGGAATGGAGCATTTAGGTTTTACAATGTATTACTTCAGTATTATGATTTATCAATGTTCTGTTGGAAACTAAGTTGATTGCTGGTAGAGTTTTGTTGCGTTATTCTGTTGTAAATTAAGCATGCATTTCATCCCATTTGGTTATTTTGTCATTTCTGAATCCTGAACTCATCAACCCTTTCTGTCAAACTGATAAACCCTACATAAAAAACTGATAACCCTTTCCTCATAAAAAACTCATAACCCTTTCCTCATTGTATTTTTTGTATAATTCTGAATCGTTAAATTTTGATCTTCAAGTCTATTTGTTACAATAGCTAGCATTCATACATTAAGAATTACTTACACAGGTAATAATTACTTACTTAGCTAGAATTACTTACACAGGTAAGAATGACATCTAGGAAGGGATATAACTGCAGGGAAGAAGCAAATGGTTCCTTAGCTTCTCATATGCAAACCAACCATAAATTCATCCCAACACTTAAGAATAAGGTCAATAAAGGAACCTTATTTGGCACAATACTAACACAGAATCTCGAAAATCTTCTCTAGCTCCCCAAATCAATCATGGTATTGTGGGTAAACTGTAACCCTATCCTTTTCCCTTGCTTTGTCTTATAGTTCCTGGATCCTTCTTGAAGCTTATCAATGAGTCTTTTACCAGGTTCTTGACCTGCAGATTATGAAAATTCAACCTGAATATTAGGCCAGGACCAGGGAAGGTTATGTAATTTGAATTTATTATAAGAATGGATTCATAATTTTGTATGCTTTGATTGACCGAAATTTGTGTGAATAGACTCTGTAATTTGGGGATTTTGACAGTAGAAGAGTAAGTCGAGAGATTTTCTCTCTGTGTTCAATAAAACTGTGGAATTATTGATATCTGGGTATGTTATTGAAAATCTCCCGAAGGACTCATTCCTTCAATTAGGAAACCTCTGTGTATGATTAGGAAGAATAAAATATGTGTATTATTCTCTGTCTGCCTTTGAATTTCATATTCTCTACGAGTGAATCGAACGTGATTTCCCCGTATGGAAGTTTGCAGAAGGGAATAGTGGCTCTGTAGGGAGGGAAAAATCACGTCCTCGGTGTGTAATTTGAACGAATATACCCTGTGTGAAAGATTCGATTCTGTTCCGTGAGCGTAGCAGGATATGCTCTGTCTATTTGAAGAATAGAAATATAACCCCTATCTATTGAAGCTATTATCACCCTATTAATTCTTAGGTTGTGGGATGAGGATTTTTGTAGTTAAGAAAACTAGGGGTAACCAAGAACCTTTTTTAGAATTCAGGATCTAGCCTTCCTGAGTTTCAGAGAGGGATCTCTCCTAAAGATTTAACTTTGTTTTATAATTGGGTTTTAGGCTAGTTATGAGTGGATAGTGGGACTTGTTTTGAAAGAGTGGTGGGAATAAAAAGTGTTTCAAGGTAAACTAGAGGGATCTACCAGAACATTGGGCTATGGAGTCAACTTTCTAGGCAAGCAGAGCTAGGAAATAAGACTTAAAGATGGAAATGTACTAAGGGTAGGGTAGATGACCTTCTAAGGCTTTGAATAGGCTTTGTTGATGGAATGGGTTGAATATGAACAAAAGGGCACTTAAGAATCCTTAAGTTATAGAAAAAGAAGATTGAAGGAGGGGATCAAACTGGGACCTAGAGAAATTAAGAATTCTATAGTCCGGTTATCAAGAAGAAAACATAATAATGCCAACTAGTTAAAAACAGGGAGCTTTTTATCACTAATCCTGTCTAAATTCTCCTAGTTGATCATTAAAGATAGAAACACATTAAAATGAATATATGGAAAATTTTTGAAAGAAAAACAATGAAAACAGGAAGAAGACTAGACTTATCTTTTCAGCACAAGAATCCTTAGTTATGATGTCTTTAATCTTAATTCCAGTCTGCTGCTTTGCTAATTGACTCACACCAACTTCAATATATCCAAAAAAATGACTATAGTAGTCTTGAGAAATTTTATTCCACATTGAATACTTCGAATGATGAATTATTTATACACATAAATTGTTTACAAAATATCTCAAAGTTTGAGATAATGTTTCAAGGAAAAATAGGAAATATAACATAAGAAGAGGGACAACAGCAAAATTTTTTGCAAGCTGTTCTCTTTTACAAGGAAATATAGAACTGATTATCTTAATCGAACTGATTTCATGATGTGCTGGTAGCATTGCTAGCATTGGATGCATCACCTCGTGGAAGATGACTTGTAGAACATTTCTTATTTTCACTTTCAATCCTAACACTCTTTATCTTTTTTTTTCACTGATTCACTGCTGTAATTGAAATATAACCAACAGTAACAATTTGATTTTACTAATACACTTTGACCCTGATACACTTTGACACTGATTTTTTCACCATAAAATAACAGTAAAATATGATTTCTTCATGTGATTGTCCTGCTCTTTTACCTGTCAAATTCACATCATATTTGTGAATTATTGCCACTGTTGAGTTGTGGGGATATTTATACTCTTTAATTTTCTATAGCTTTCATCAGCTTCTGTGTACTTAGAAAAGTTTTGCTTTACTATAAACATGTGCTTAATTTCATTCTCCAAAAAGAACAAATTCTCAAAATATTGCAGTAGTACTTTGCCACTTGGAGATCCTTTTGGCAAAGGCTTTTTAGCCTGCTCCTTATCATGAGCTCTAATATTCTGGTCATAGTCCTTTTGTGGTATTAATTTTTCATTAAGTGCATGTATATCTGGTAATCCTACTTCTAGCAGCAAGTCATATTTGGTCTTGAATTCACTAATTGATATGTTCATATTATCACACTTCTCTTCTAGATTATTCATGATGTTTCTTTTTTTTAGGACCTTTTTGATTTCAAGGATAGCCTCTGTCCTGTCTGGAATTTTCAATTCTGCTAGTTCTTCCCTGTTTTTACTGTTCAAGAATGATATGAGCTGAATAGCTTGTGGGGGATTGTTGCTAAGTTCCTTCTTTGTTTTATCAATTTCTGCTAAGGCAGCTTGTAGCAGATCTTTTTGTTCATATATTATTTGAATAGAAGGTCATTGTAAGTGAATGCCTTCAGTGATTTTTGACCACAAATGATTTTTTATGTAAGCAACCTGTTCAGTAAGATTTACCTGTTGTTGAAGAATTTTCACCTGTTCCTGTAATTTGTCAGCCCTCTGTTCATGTCCTTTGGAAGTGATTAAGACATCTCTTTTGGATGTTTCCAGATCTTTGATGGTGCCTTTTAAACTGATTATCTCTTGATATTTTATGGACATGTCTTCCATAGCTTTGATTATTGCAGCTATTTCCCCGGCCTCTGTGTTTATCTGTGATGAAGAAGTGGCAGAGATATATGTAGAAGTAATTGACACTGCAGTTGCCAATACTCCTTGTTGTGCCAAATGTTCTGCCAATGTTGAGGGGTTGCTGTGCTTACAGTTGGAATAAATGTAGGAACGAAAACCTGCTGAATTTTCTTCAAATTTTCAATTTCTTGCATAAGAGCTTCTATCTGAGTTTCCATATTTTTTATCTAGGTTGTAAATTTTAAAACAAGTTGCATATTTTCCTCTTTCTA
This sequence comes from Pinus albicaulis, assembly GCA_034641835.2. Lineage (NCBI taxonomy): Eukaryota > Viridiplantae > Streptophyta > Pinopsida > Pinales > Pinaceae > Pinus > Pinus albicaulis. The sequence goes on from CM076573.1 coordinate 612,519,246, forward strand.
TGTCTTTTCCTGAAGTATTTCTTTTGTTTGAGGGTGCTCACTCTGTGGTAATTTGAGCTGCTTTCTTAAGGCTGTAATATCATCATTTTTCTGTCCTATTAACTTCTTGGCAGCTTCAGTATTAGAAGGATCTTCTCCAGACTCAACGATCAAATATTCTAAGGATTTTATTGTCAAATCCTTGGCATGTAAAGATGCTTTATCCAAATTCATTTGAGTTTGCAAGTTGGATACAGTCTTTTGGAGCATAGTGGCACTCATTGTTTTTCTTACTACTTTTGAATATAACATTTCTGATGCACTTCTGTGAAATTCTATTTGATCAAGCTCATGGATAGTATCAGCATTTACTACAAATTCTGTCTTTTTGTAGTCTGAAGTTGATTTTGGATGTGCTACCACTGGTTGGAGAAAAGACATGATCATTTGGTTGGTCGAGTAATCAAATGCAGTTACTAATCTATCCTTATCTCCTAGTTTTTCCTTGAGAAGTTTAGAATAAACTTCATCTTTGATTTCTTCATTTTTCTCTCTGATTAGCTTGAACCTCTTTTGAATATCATAATCATTTTCTTTAATTTTTTTAGAAGAAGAAGAGGGGGCTTTTGTATCCATTTCCATTTCAACCATCTCCTTGCCTTTACCCTATGCTTGTACCTGTTTACTTTGAATCTCTCTGAGTGTCTCATTCACAATGATGGTGGCTTCATCATTTGTCTGCTGCTGATTAGTGTCATCCACATCTATTATTTATTCTGTTTCTAAATTAGTCATTTTGTCCTTTTTGTTGTATACTGTTTTGAATTTGTTTTCAATGATTGTTTCATCCAAATATCCTTCTTCTTTCCTTGGTATTTTGTTTGATACTTCTGCTAGTTGATTCACTGTAACCACTTGTACATTATTCAAATTGTCTATCTTCTTATCCTGATCATCATCAATTAAGGTATTGGTCACCCATTCCAACTGATTGGAAAATTTTTCAGTAAGTGGCTTAGATTCATGGAGAAATGCGGACAATTTGCTTTTAATTCTGAGATTGCTTATAATACCCTGAGGGTCATAGTTCCAAATTTTTTTTTCCTGAAACTTGAATGCTGATAGCTTGTCTGATACTTCCTTTAAGGCATCTCTGCTGTTTACAATGAAAGAGCCAATTTGACTTCTTAATTTAAATTGTGCCTTCTTTTTAGATGCTATGAAATTTACTGCATCAGCATTCAAAATCTGCCTTATATACTCTAGAGAAAAAATCCTTGTAGTAACAAATCTAGGTAATTTATATGGAGCCAAGAGTGCACCATATATTCTAATCTCTGTATGATTTTTGTATAAATACCAATCACCCACTTTACAGTTTTTAGACAACTATAAAATCCTTTTGATATCTTCATTTATTCTTGGTGGTTCCGCTTTATCCAACAAACTGATAGCAAGTTTGATAAATAGGTCATTGAAATCGCTATAATTGTACTCACTGCTATTCTTTCTCAGAAGAGAGGTCCAAAATATTACTGACAATGGTTTGCCTTCCAAATCCTTTTTTTTTATTGCAAAGGGAAATTTATCTGCTTGAAAGAACAAGAAGAGATGTAACAGATATGAAGTATATCTGAACACTCCTTCATCAGGCAATTTTATCAATTGATAATGAATATTGTCAGCAATAAATTTGGCAAAGTCAAAAATCAAGTCTGGTTGCTGTCGAGGAGACAAAGTGGAAAGGAAACCTAAGACAGAGGCATCTATGAATTCATCATTAACATAACCCAAAATAAATGACAACATAGAAATGACCTGTCTGGAGCCTTCTCGAAAATCCAAGGTATCATAAGGAGGGTTCACCTTCGGAAGATGGACATGATTGGGCATGAAATTTGGGAGAATTTGGAACTTTCTAGGGAAATCTAGGTCTAAATACATATGGGTTAAGTCTTCAATTGACAATGACACTGATTGTGGATTATGGCTTAACTGGAGCATGTCATTGATTGATTCAGCAGTTATAAAAAATAAAACTTCACTATCTTTGTTAGCCATGCACCTTTGATCAGGAATATAATGCATTTGACATAACCTTATGAAATCCTGAGCAAGATGGGTGATGGGAACCACATACTTGGGAAAATTAGACTCCCATACAGGTATATCATTGGCTTCTTTCTTTTCAAATTTGTCTTGACACTAGTTATGCACTTCTAGAAGATCAAATTCAAGAATGGCATCTGCAATTCTGTAATATAAGTCAATCAAAGGATTGCTTTCTTCAGTGGTAACAGGAGGTTGCAGTGGTCTAAATATTTCAGTAGAATCAGTAGTTAAAACAGGAGTAGGTTTATCAATTCTGGAAGGTTTAGGATTTTGAAGCTTGCTGGAGGCAGGCTTCTAGGATTTAGGACCTCCAGTTTTGGGAGTTACTTGTTTTTTGGTCATTTTAAATGAACATAGCAAGATTAAACAGTTTGCTACGTTATTTTTTTTAGATACTTGGGTCAATTGAAATTTTTTTTTGGCAATTTGAGACTCTGGGTAGGGTTTTAAGAAGAAAAATAGGTTTACTATATGCATAAGGTCTTCTAGATCAAATTCAGCAGTGAAAATGCTCTTAGAATGGATAAAAACCTGCTAAAATGGAAAATGTGGATTCTGGAGAAATTTTGATAGGGTTTCCCCTATATTTTGAAGGTTTATAAAACTTCCTAGATGGCTACTTCAACTCATTTTAGGCAATGATAGTCTAATTAGCTTAATTTTCTTTGAAATTGAAGATTTTATGGATTGATTTTGATGAAAAATACCTGTAAACGGTATAATTGCAGTCGATGAAGTTTCTGAACTTGCAACAATCTTCAATTTGGTTGAATTTGATGGGCAGACGTCGTGGAACTTATCTGGGAGTGAATTTCAGAGGGAAAGGCTATTTATATGTCAATTGATTTGCAGATGGCTCGAAAAGGGTGTCGGGAGGCTTCGCAAAGGGATTACAATGTTTAATATGGAAACTGGGCGAAATACAAAGGAAAAAATGAAAAACTAACTCATAAAACCGTAAGTTATATCACCTTTTAATGTCATTTATTGCAGTTGGGGCCGGAGCGGTTTGTGTGTTTAAAGGAGATACCATAAATGGTTTTCGCATCGCTTTTGAGTGGTAACTGGTTTTTCCCTTTTGGAATGTGATCAAATGAAAGGAGGACACGTAGCATGGGGCGGTTTCAAAAAACTACTTTTTTCGCAAAACTTTTGGCCAACTTCATTTGATTACTTTAGAAATGCGAAAATGAATGTGCATCATCCAATATGTCAGAGCAGAGCGAACGGTCAAGATTTGATGTGAAGTTGTGGGGTAAATACAGCGGGACCAGGGCTTTGATCTGTACCGTCGATTTAGCAAGGGGAGATCAACAGATGAAATTCGATCTGATAGGAAATGGTGGGGACAGGGAAAGGGGATTATCGAGTTTACTTATGACTGTCAGATTAAAAGGAGAAGGATGATTGGACGGTAGAATGGAGTCCGATGGTGCTGAGGGATTTATGAATTTTAATGTATAAACAGATTTTATACAATGGAGTAAAGTGATCGGGAGGGGTATAAAAGATTTCACCCAAGGTTATAACTATGGTGATGAATATATATCGAGAAAGTAAAAAAGCTTAAGGTTTTAACCTTGGGTTAAGAGAGTCGGGGAAATGAAAGGATGATTTTATTTGAAGTTTAGTTTAAATTAAACTTTGGGGATTATATTTTTGTTTTAAACACATATTTAAATATGTTTAATGATTTTTTTTTATATAATTTTATTATATAGTAATTAAATCAAAATGATTTACTTACCATAGGGGCAGGATTTAATATAAAGATATATTTTAGCCAAAGGGGTTGTAATGTGGGTGTTTTATTTAAACATGTGGGGATTAAATAACTTTGGCTAAAGTTATAATCAATGGGTTTTTGGGGCTATTATATAAAAGGAGTTAGATACAATAGGAAAAGGTTACTTCTATAGAGAGTTAATATATAAGTTAAAGTTAATATGAAAATAGGACAAGGTATACTCAAAATACATAAACATAACAAGTAAAGTGAAGTTTAAAAGACAATTTACATTAATCTTATCACTTTAACTTATGATATAATGTAATTTTAAGGGTTTAATGTTCTTATGTGATGATGGAAATTAGTCAAATAGAAATTATAATGCCTCTAAGTAAAAATGAGGTTTTACTTATGATTATTCAGGGGGATGAATGCATGAAATGGAATAATGATGTGAGTTTAGGGATTAATATAGACATTTTACACTTTCAACTGATTAGTCATAGATATTTTTTTTTTGCATTTATCTAAATTATGGCCTTTGTCTGCAGAACCGACCAGCAAAACTTATTGCCAAATTTATTGATGAGAAACTTCGATCTATTAACAAAGGTACTTCAGAGGAGGAGTTGGAGAACACACTGGATAGAGTTCTCATTTTGTTCAGGTTTATTCAAGTAAGGGACCAACTGATATTCATTTATAAAAGTCTTATATACTAATTAACCCCAACAAATGAGATGTACTAATAGCTTAACATTGCCTCATGTATGCACTATGGTAGAATTTAAAAGTGGTATGAGACCCAAATGCACATCTTCAACCATTAGAATTGGAGCTTAACAAATCTTGTGCATCAATTCGAGTAGTATATGCACAAGACGGGGCACCAATAACAAGGTTTCACCAAAAGCTTCAATTATCTATGCAAAACAAAGAGTTGTTGGAAGTTTCATTTTAGCTATCTTGTGTATGTGATGGACAGATAAATATTTTATGAGATGGCTATTGAACTACACTTGGATTTCTCCATAAATATAAGGGTTTCATGTAACCATATGAAAGCCCTTCTATTGTTTTTTTTTAAAATCTTATCCATTGTATCTTGGAAATTTTTTAAGGTATCCCTAGGGAATTTCATGCGGATTTGCAATAAATCTTAGGGGTGCATATCATGCAACAACTAGATCATTTGAATTTTGAGTGGCCATTATATTATGTGGAATAATTGGTTTTTTATTTACTATTGGGCCTGTTACGTCCAATCAATTTTTTATATCTTTAATATCTCCTTCTTCGGATGATTTGGAATAAACAAAAGAAGAATATTTTTTAAATTCAATTTGAGTCTTTGAATAAAAAACAAAAATAAATAATCTTTCCTAACTTCAAAATTTTCAAGTAAAGTCGTTGTTTTTAGAGTAGTACATTTTTTCAAGAAATATAAATTCCTTTGAAGATTATTCTTGGGTTTCCTCAACAATATTAGGACTTTCACAAACCCAACTTGGAGACTTTGGTGCAGGGTAAAAACCCACAGTCCCTATTCTCACATCTTTCATTCTCAATGCTGTATATAAAATGCCCTCCAAGTCCATTGCCCAACCATATCCACAATCTGGAAAGCTCACGATGTTCTAATTTCTTTTCTTTGAATTTCATTCATCAAATTTATCAAATTTGATTAATGAAATGAAAATTTCACTTTAAAGTCCCTTCTCAAGATGCCTTATAGAACCAAATTAGTTAACACCAATCGGGTTTTTATCTCTGAACCCTGACTATATATATTAACCCCAATTGCCCGAATAACAATACCATTAGTATATGTACCCCTTTATTAAAATCCCAACACTTTATTTTCATAGGCGGGAATCATGCAATAAACCCACTTTATCAAAGTCGGATAACTCAAACCCTTTAGCTTATAAAGTTAGGACATATAACTTCATTTGGACTTTACTAAAGTCCCAGCGCTGACTATCACATATATATGTGCTCACTTCTTATATAAATGGTTAATTACCGTTAAGACCTCCGACCATCAGTAAATACATAACACATATGTATTACTCCACCCAAGGTTGGAATTTTATAAATCACGACCTTTTTTCATATAGTCCTCAAGCCCAGTTATCATCCGAAACTCATGCACTTATATGTAATTCAAAAATGTTATATGAAACCTTCGCACTGTATTCAAACATTACCATATATAACATTTGCGCATATATGACCCGACTTGACTTGAGGTCTAACACCACCAACGAAACCTTGGGCCCATAGTTCGGTTAACATACCATGTGCATCCGACAGTTGAAATCTTATCGCTTCAACTCCGATGATTGAACGAGCGTAAGTGCATATCGCATTTTTTTGTGGTCCGAGCGTTAACGCTCAAAATTTACGTGAAATTCACGGTTTTCTGAAACCGCCCTTGGCTTACGTGTCAAGTGTAGGGATATATCACGTTTTTTTCTTGAATACAGCTTACCACTTTTCAACGAAGCGAAAACCGCCTGTCCTCACATGCTAGTTTTACTGTTCACCTCTTGGTTCCGTTCCGCTATACTTACTCAAGAATCTGCCAGTGCTTCAACACATCACTTAACATGGTTCCTCCTCGCAATTCTAATGCCATAGATTTACTATGATGTTGCTCTGTCCCACTTTCCAGTGGCTCACAGTTCCACTGTGACTTGTCCAATACGCCGCTCTATAGTTAAACCATTCCTCAACTCATATTCGCAACACCAACTCTTGTATTGTATGCCACTGTTATTCTAATACAGTTCAAGGTTCCAACAAGATTTTATTAAACCTATGCATAGAAACTCATTCTGCGCATCTCCCATACAGATGTATCTTGAATTAAATCAATATGTTGACAGTGGCTCTCAGCACGGGTAATTTACCTAGTCCTGCCACGCTCCCATCACAGAATATACTGGCAAAATCTTTACCAAATCATAGAGTTTCTTCCTCGACACGAGAGATGTCCTCTATCTATAATGAATTTGGTCACACAGGCCAGATTCTCAATAATCAACCACAATTTCCCTTTTCATACCAGAAGTGTGTAGAAACGCCATAACCTCTCATATATCAGAAATTCATTTACGTAGTTAGCTAAAGAGGTACAAACATTCTTACATATACTATATATACATCAATTCCTCAACACAAAAATCCAACGATTCATGAATTAAGCAATGCACACATAAGACCAATAGGAATGCACACCTAAGACTAAACAGGTTCTTCATACAAAGAAATTTCTTATAGTCTTCTGGTCCTCGGCCAGATCTTCAAAGTTAATGGCCTTCTATTCTCCTATTCGGCCTCTCCGGCGCTCTAACACTATGCAGCTCGGTGAGCTTATAATTGAAACTTGTTTATCTCTCCAAACCTTCTTACAAATAAAATTTTCAAGATCTAAAATTGCTAGAGTGCATTATCAATAAAGATTTATAATTATTCCTTCTCGAAGCCATCTTTCTAGTGGATATCACCTAGTGAATGATTTTAACCTTATTCCTTCTCTTCTTTACTAGTAAGAAGGAAATAATCATCTCCCCGAAATTAAAAATTGGAAGAATAAGTGTCAATTTTTGAGACTTCAAAAAATGGTGAATATTTTCGTCTGATATTTGAATATATACTATTTGCAAAGAAACTGAATTGTTACTTAAATTTTCTCGAAAAGAAACCGAAGCAATCAAAATTGATTTTGATGACAAACATGAACCTTTCTTTGAGATAACAAAGATTCCATATTCGTAGACATCACCATCTTGGTATTTTTTTTTTTTTTTTTTTTTTAAATTTAACTCACCATTGGTATACCGACGCTTTATAGGCGTCGATCTTGCGATGCCTTATACGCGTCAGTCTTGCGATGTTCAATTGTACGTCAGTCTTTCCACACTTGTTCCTGGCGTCGGTCCTATGACGCTTTTGCAATGTGTCGATATTGCGACACTCCGGCAGAGCGTCGGTCTTGCGACACTTTAATCAGCATCAGTCTTGTGATGCCTTATGCATGTCGGTCTTGCGACGTTCAATTGTTCGTCGGTATTGAGACACTTCTTCCTAGCGTCGGTCTTGTGACGCTTTTGCAATGCGTCGATATTGCGACACTCCGGCACAACGTTTGTAAACGTTGGAAAATGTGTCGGTATTGCGACACTTTGGAAAAGCGTCAGAATTGCAACGTACTGGTGAACCACGTTTTTTCCGGCCTCGAACTGTCGCTCTTGCAATGAATATGTGTTGGAATAGCGATGAAGTGGCCGTCGGAAATTGGGCCAAAGTTTCTAGTGATAGGTTATACAAGGTTTTACAACAGTTTTAAAATATCACGTAGGCCATTATCCACGAAGAAAGAAAATCTACAAGGTTCAAACTATGATTTTACCCATGCCTCATGAGCATTGGTGATTTCATAAAACCTTTTGCGTGCATGCAACACAACAAAACACAGTAAACATCAATTAGATGAAGAGTATCAGTATCAAAGGTGAAGATTGATGCATAAGTGAAGAATTAATGATTTAAACAGAGTTTAAAGGGATTAAGGCACCAAATTCAAGAATCAAAGGCCTAATCCACAGTCAACAAGGAATAAAAGACCAGAAATGAAGATCAAGGCCTAATTAGGTCTAAAAACACAGACCAAAGCAAATTAAAAGTGTTTTAAGGAAAAAAAAGGAGATCTATTAGCCCGAAAGGCCTCCACTGCCACATCAGAGGCTAATTGAATCATCTTCAGCTACCAAAGAGCCACCTGCAACTTTCATGAATCAACAGAAGGAATAGTTATTGCCTATTCAAAAGATATTTGCCTAAAGACAGCTGAACAGTTGTTTCAAACAAAGAAAGATATTTCAAACTATCAGTAAAGTTATTATAAATATAAGAAAGAGCCTTGAAGTCAATATTCTCATCCACTAAGCCTAAAAAACAACAAACAGAGTTATGAGATAGAGTTCTGAATTGGTTGCTTTCCTGCCTTATGCCTTGCATGGTTTTCAAGGCTAGGAATTGCATTAAGTGTAGAATTAATGATACTTGAACCCTAGAAACTCTTCCACCTCCTCATTTCCTTATAAAATATCCTTGAGGAGCACATTGTAAAGGGTTGGTTATTGGATTTCTGATGTAATAGTTGCTGTATTCGAATCATTGTTGAATGTAAATAAATTCTGATGCTTTTAAGCCCTATTAAGTTATTGAAGAAGTTAGCTGAGAAGAGAAGTTGTTGCTGTGATGAAACATTGGAATTAAAGTATGTAACTAGATTGAAAATAAATATACAAGTTGATTTTTGGGATTCTGGTATATATCATTGGTGAAGTACTTCTTACTGTTATTTTTTTCCTTTCATGTATGCCATTTTTTTCACTTTTCTCTGATAAAGAACAACAAATATAGAGCTAGGATTTATTGTTAAAAGTACCCTACTCTCACTGATAAGCTTTATCTTTATGTTTTCCTCCAATTGTGTATTCCAGAATGACTTAAGTGTAAAAATTATCAAGGAATGTTGGTTAGTCCATGCCTTGATGTGAAAAACTTGAAAGGAAGTTCTTGAATGATATTTTCAATACATTCTAAGTAGAGTTAAACTAGAAAAATTTATGGTTTTCCTTGTCTTCTAGTTCTTTCTCCAAAGGTTGTTTTAAAGGTTTCCCTAAGAGTATGCTAAAGCAAGCTTTGATTTTAATGCATCTAGCTTGATCTTAAGTTGCACTTTGTTTTCTTATCTGTTTTCATCCCTTATGAAAGTAGTCATGTGGATTACTGGATTGTTTTTCTGATAAGTTAGCTTTAATACAAGCTTGTCCAAAGAATTTTATGGTTAGCCCTGTATTTGGTCGGTTTAAAATAGTTTCTTAAAAAGGCTTTTCTTGTATGGAAATTTGATAAATCCTTGTTGAAATTATTGAATTTTTCCACCTTCTCAACACTTTTTGTTCCATTCCATCATTTAATCTAAAGGATCCTTTGATATAGATGACTTGCCCCTTGGACCACTCTTGAAATTGTTGCATAATTAAACCCTTTTTTGACTCCATTGCCCAATGTTTTAAAGCTCTTTTCACACTAATCCTATCTGCTGAACACTTCTCAATATACTTGCATCTCCACCTTTTGGAAATCTTCCATTTTGTGATATTCCATCCAATCAAAGATCATACCTGACCAACCAAACAAACAAACAAAACCCTTGTTCTTAATAACTAGCCTAATATCATACTAAAAACCTTAAAAGATAAATCAATCTTTGCACTTATAGAGAGATCCCTCTCTGGATTCAGGAAGGCTAGATCCTAGAATCCCAAAGTGGTTTTTGATGTAGTCTCTGCAGCATTTAATCTTTCCACTCTACTAAATTACAGAGGAATAAAACCTCTCATGGCTGCCATCCCCTTCCTTATATGCTCGGTGACCTTCCTCACCCTTGGCCCCACATTTATGATGCTACTTCCATGAAAATGCTCCTCCTCCAAAACTACGTTTTCCCCACTAGCTCCACTCTCTCCTATGGCATCGTTGTTGATTTGGTCAACCTTGACCCAGTCTACATGCATTGACCCCTTTCACACCAAGGGTTACTTTATTCCAGCTAGAAAAACTGATCCACATTCATACTAGAGGTGGTTTATTCCTACTAAAGAGATTTAAGGGTCTCTTTACCTCACTTATTCATCTAAGATATGAACAGAAGCAACATATAATATTCCAACTAGCTAAAAGCTAATTGGGAATATTACAGTCCTCCCCTCCCAAACGTTTCTTGTCCTCAAGCAACAGTAAATAAGGATGTTGCAAAATCTTCTCTCCTTCCCAAGTGGCATCCTCATTAGATATATTCCTCCATCGAATTAGATATTCTCTAATCACCCTATTTCTTAGCTTCCTCTCCCAGGTATCCAAGATAGCCTCTGGTTGTAAAACAATATGGCCCTCATCATCAATAGGTGGGAGATCCATGGTGGTGACCACATGTTTTCCAATGGCCTTCTTGAGGCATGAGACATGAAAAATGTTATGGATCTTACTTCCAATGGGAATTTCTAACTCATATGCTACTTCCCCAACACGACGGATCACCCCTGTGTGGCCCATAGAACTGAGGCTTAAGCTTCTTAGCCCCCTTCTCCTTTAGTGTAGACTGTATATATGGCTGAAGACGGAGATAGACCAAATCATCAACCTCAAATTGCCTCTCTATCCAACCACAGTTTTCATATAACTTCTGTTGGTTTTGTGCTATAGCAATGCTGTCCTTGAGGGCTTCGAGTATATCCTGACTCTCCTAAATCCAATCCTTTTCTCTAGGAGCATTTCTTTCCCCAAACATCACATCAACAAAGGATAGAGCATCATACCCATAAAGAGCTCGAAATGGGGTCAAGCCGATGGACATGTGAAAAGTTGTTTTGTAACAACACTCCCCCAAATGGAGCTAGTGTAGCCATGCCCTCTACTACATAGAAACATAGTTTTAGAAGTAGCCTTCTAGCCACTTGTTTACTATCTTTGTTTTTCCATCGGTCTGTGGGTGATAGTTGGTACTCAGTGTTAACTTAGTACCCACTAACCAAAAAATCTCCTGCCAAAAGCCACCCATGAAGCGACTATCATGATCACTGACTATGGTCTTTAGAAGACCAGGGAGTCTAAAGAGATCTCTAAAGAAGATCTCAGCTACTTGTGAAGTATTATATCGTGCATAAATAGAAAATAAATGTGAATACTTTGTTAGTCGATCGACAACTACAAAGATACAATCGTTACCCTAAACTGTAGGCAGACCGATGATGAAGTCCATGGAAATAATCTCCCATTTCCCATCCAGAATAGGGAGCAGCTGTAACAATCCTATGGGATGGTTGTGCTCCCCTTTGTTCTGCTAGAAAAATATGAACTCCTTGATGAGTTGGAGAACATCCTCCTTGAGACCCATCCGTGGGAATCTCTCTCGAATAGCTCGATATGTCTTGGTGAATCCTTGATGTCTGGAAAGCGGTGAATCATGTGATGCCTGCAAAATATTATTTTTGAGTCTAGAATCTCTAGCCAAGAGGACTCAATCTCGGTAGTAGATGACCTCATCCATCACTCTATACCTCTCATTAGTCACCTGACCATCTAGGATCTCACATGGAAAGCGGTCTTTGGAATACTCTACTAGCAACGAGGCCTTCCAATATTTATCCATACTCATTAAGGACAGTGCTACTGGCCTCCTAGATAGAGCATCTGCCACTACATTGCTCTTCCCCTTGTCATATTCAATTTCAAAGTCATATGCTTGGATCTTGCTCACCTATTTATGTTGCCTCTCCTACAGGTGGTTCTGCTCAAGAAAGAACCGAATTGTGATTATTCTTCACTTGGAATCTGTTACCCACCAAATACTATCGAAATTGGCTAAGGCATGCATGATATCCAACATCTCCTTATCATATATAGGATACCATCTCTCATGTGGCATCAAATTCTAACTCTCAAAAGCTATGGGGTGTCCCCCTTGCATCAAAACTGCTCCAATTCCCTCCCCTGAAGCATCACATTCCAACACAAAGGGCTAGGTGAAATCCAGTAAAACCAACATCGAGAAGCTACTCATGACCTCCTTGAGCCTATCAAAGGCTCTCTGCGCTGTGGCTGTCCAATTGAAAGCTCCCTTCTTAGTCAAATCTGTAAGGGGAGCTACTAGTTGAGAGAACCCTTTAACAAACTTCTGGTAATAGGTACAAATGCCTACATACCCCTGAAGTTCTGTGACATTCTTTGGCTCGGGCTAGTCCCTGATAGCACAGATCTTCTCTTCACGCAATCTCACCCCATATACTCCATTGATGTGGCATAAATAGAGAATCTATGTGAGTCTAAAATCACACTTGGAGAGATTAGCATAGAATTGCTGCTCCTCAAAAATGTGTAATACTGCCTCAATATGCTATAGATTCTCCTCCCATGTGCGGTTGTAAATAAGAATGTCATCAAAGAATACCAATAAAAACTTCCTCAAGTGACCATAAAAAATGTGGTTCATGCAAGACTTGAAGGTTTCCATAGCATTGGTTAGCCAAAAAGGCATCACCAAGAACTCAAAATGGCCACAGTGGAATCTAAATGTAGTCTTGGGGATATCTTGATACCTCACTCTGATTTTATGATACCCCGATCTCAAATAAATCTTTGAAAAGTACTTGGATCCCCTGAGCTCATCCATCAACTCATTGATCCTAGGGATTGGATACCAGTTCTTCATTGTCTTCTTGTTCAAGGCCCTATAGTCAATGAACATTCTCAATGTGCCATCCTTTTTCTTCACTAGAACTACTAAAGAAGAAAAAGGACTGGTGCTAGGTCAGATATGTCCTAAAGCCAAGAGCTCCTGAATGAATTTTTTAATCTCATCCCTGTAGGCTTTGGGATGCCTATAGGGTGTGGTGATCACTGCTTATATCCCCTGATCCAACTCAATAGTGTGCTCAAACCCTAGGTCAGGTGGTCTCCCTAGTGGAATATCACCAAATACTGTAGAATAGCGGTCCATAATAGACAATACATTCAGGTGTATTGGTGAGCCCTTTCCCCCTGCTTCTGACATACACAGTTCTATGACCCACTCTATGTCCCCTATATGCAAATCAACCTCCATCCTATGTGCTGAGACAATTTGGGGTGGATAGGTGTGTATGCCTTTGATTTTCAGATGCTTTCCACTCCCCTTCTTTATCCATTCCATCTCCAAAGTTTCCCAATCTGTGGTAACCTTCCCTAAGGTGATTAACCACTAAATACCCAATATCACATTGGTGTTTGGAATATAAACCATAAAGAAGTGGTCTGTCAATGTATAGGTTCCCATAGTGATAGTTAATGTCGGCACATATTTGGCACACTGCATGGTTCTAGCTCCTGGAACCAAAACTGAGAAGCCCTCAAAGTATTCCATGTGAGTGCTCCTCATTTGTACCAAGTATCAATAAAGTTATGGGCGGCCCCAATATATATCAATACTGATACTCTCTGCCCCTGAATAGTGCCTCTAACTCTCAATGTTAGATACTTGGGAACTCCCTGCAAAGCTACAAGAGTAACTCCAGTTAGAGAAAATGTTCCCTCCACACCTCTTGTTGGTGGTGCAACCTCTCCTGATGCTACAACGTTGGTATCCTTCTCCAAGCATCCCTCTTCCTCCTTTTTCTCATCATAGAACACCTCAATACAATGTTCCTTCCTTGCAGCACATTGGTGTCCTGGTACCCATAGATCTCGACAAGTGAAATAAATTTTTCTGCTTCTTAGATCTCCCCGGACATCATCATCAAGAGAGATCTTCTCATGATTCTCCTTTGAGGGGAGAAACTTGAAATATTTCCCCTTTTCTTGAGAGGAGAACTTCTGGTGAAAATGGGCTTTTGCTTTGGGTAAAGCATGCTGTAGATATCTAGCTCTCTCCATAGCCTCTTGGAGCTTAGTTGGTCTAGTGGATTTTACCAACCCATGCAATGGTTCAACCAACCCATCAATGAACATGCTCACCCTTCTAGCCACAGGCAGTTCAGACACCATGACTAAAAGCTTTAGAAATTTAGAGATGTAAGTCTCTGGATCTCATGTTTGCTTGAGCTTGGTTAAATCAACAAAATGTGCTTCTGGATTCCTAGGGTCAAATATCTCCACCAATCTCCGGGTGAAGTCTACATAAGAAGTGACACTAGCATGCCACAGTGTAGATAGGCCATGAAACCACCACTCTTGTGCTTCACCTTCTAGGTGCAACGCTTCTATCTTGATGGCCTCCATCTATGAAACTCTGTTGAGTTGAAAATAAGTATCCAACTTCTCTACCCAAGCCTTGGCTGTGCACTTGGGTGACCCATCATAAAAGGGTAAAAATAAATTTCCCATAGTACGTTGTAGATCTAGGTTCTGCATGTACCCTCCACTTTTATGGTGATTGTGGGATCTTATATCATCCTTGATCCAACAAAACTCCTGGAAATTCAGGTGCTCCTTGAACCTATGAGATTGAGATTCATATTCTAGGAAATAATCACCAAGGGTTTCTCCTCTTTGTGGCCCTCCCACTTCATTTCCAGTTGATAGGAATGTGGGCATGGTGGAGCGTTGTGAGGAAGGTTGTACCGCTAGTTGCTCACACCATAAATGTGAAGTGCAAAAAATTTCTCCATGATGAAACCCTCTAGGGGATTCCTTCTGCCTTTCTAATCTCATCTCCTTGATATCTTTAGCAATGTTCTGCATGGTCTGAAGAAGAAATTTGTGTTGGGAAAAATACTGAGAGGGGGGGGGGGGGGTGAATCAGTATTTACTGCATAATCAAATCTTTTTACTTTTACATTCCTTATAACCCATACGCTACTTTCCTTCAGTAAACTAGCGTATATACGCGGATCCCCTTTATGAAACTCGCGTATACACAGAGATATAGATATGTCATTAAATCTTCACTTAATCATTCCATCAGTTATTCATCAGATGTTCTATAAACAGTAAACATGTGCAGTAAGAACAGAATAAACCATCACACAAAGCATCACACATGAACACCAGGATTTTTAGGTGGAAACCCAAGTCGGGAGAAAACCACCGCTGCAGTTGCTCACCCTTCAATATTTTATTATAGAGAAAACATCTTACAACATATGTGCTGGCGCAGACTTGACCAGCACGCAGGCACCCACCTGCGCTCGTTTACCAGCCTCTCCCGGAAGGGAGCTACGACCCCCTGACTCGTTTACCAGCCTCTCCTGGAAGGGAGCTACGACCCCCCGATCTCGTTTACCAGCCTCACCTGGAAGGGAGCTACAACCCCCTGACTGAAGGCTACAACCCTCAGCACCACCTTGGACCACGTTTCATCAATTTTCACACCGGATCCAACAACTTCAATAGAACACCACTTGCAGGCCACATTTCATCATATTTTCAAACTGGACCCTTTCCATACTTTTAAGCACAAACATACATCACCAACAGATACTTATCAACACAGATCAGATAGCAGAAACATAGCAGAACAGATCAGATATTTCATACCCCTTGCTTCAGCAAACCCTAGTTTGCATACGCGCTTCCCTTATCGTATGTCGCGAGATATACGCGCTTTCCGTCCACACAAACCAAATACATACCTTAGTGTATATTTTATTGCGCATACGCTCTTTTTCTTTCGAGCCGCGTATATACGCGCTTCCTCTGCGGCGAAGTAGCGTATAGATCTTCAATCATTATAGAGCAGCATACTTCTTCAGATCAGATATTCAGTTCAGATTCAACCCTTTACTTCAGACAGATGTTCGCCTCATCACAGATCTAATCACTCCATAAACAAATCTAGCAAATACAGATACATTTCAGATCTAGATATCCCGCTTCATCATTTCTTCATAGGTGCATCATAGATTCAGATCTATCATCAAACCTTTACCCTTCCCATACAGATATACTTCATAGAGAAGTATTCATTCAAGCTCAGACATCTTGCTCTCACACTCATGATTTGCACAATGAATTTCTTCTCCTTATATAGGTTTATCGTTTTTCAATACCATGAGCCCCTTTTTCAATACCATGGACCAAAACAATACCATAAGCCCAAATCTACCTGGACGGGGTTAATTAGGCGGATCATTACCCAATACAATGGGTCAATACCATGGTGGTTACCCTTGGTTTTGCACTTTTTGAGCGCTTTAGCCCATACGCTACTTGGCACATTCCTTTCCGCGTGCATACGCGACTTCCCCTAGGCCAATCCGCGTATACCAAGAAACATACTCTTTTTCATCATACTTTGAGTACATTCTGAAATCCTTTCTTCATAGCCTTCTGTACACACTGTAGAAACATCATATTTTCTTCATCGGGAACACATTCTCTTAAGCACAACTTCATCAAGTAAGTTTTCATCATCTTCATCAAGTGGGTTGCCTTTCAAGGACAACACTCAACAACATATTGTCAACAAACATCATATCACATCAGATTTACATCATTTACCAAGTCCATCAAGCCAATAATAGCATCATCAAGTGTATTGCCATCAAGGACAACACATGCCAACAATATTATGTCTTCATCTTCATTTAGTGGGTTGCCATCAAGGACAACACTCTGCATCATATTTCCAACAATCTCCCCCTTTGGACTTGATGGCAACCATGATGGTGTTTGGTTACCACAACAGATAAGTACAGTGACACCATGTCACTCTCCCAATTCTTTGACACCATTATCTGCATTCAAACACCATTTCACTCTCCCCCTTTGACATCAAGGGAAAAGGGAAAAACCACTGTCACTCTCCCAAATATGTGACATCATTCTGTCTCTTCATTCAAAACCCCATATACACACTCTCCCCCTTTTCTCCTCATGTAGAAGAAGCGTTCTGAAGATCTGATGTGTGCTGAAGTAGCCAAGCTCCCCCTGATTTCATGCTGAATCTTTAAACATATTTTTCAATAAAGTACATGACTCTTCCTATCACCAAAGACTCATACTTACATCAAATATCCAACCAAGTGGATTTACATATGAGACTCAAGTACCCAACCAAGTGGGTTTACAAACATGACTCAGCTACCCAACCAAGTGGGTTTACAAATTGACAAGTCCTTACATGACTGAATATTACAATTTTACAACATGGGTCTCAACCAGACCTTTTCATCAAAGTACAAATATGAATTTTCATAATTAATACCAAAAAGACCTCAAGAGAGATCATGTATCAGAACCACCATAATGCCAGCAATGCATTATACTCAGCAAAACGAATGCTCCCCCTGAAACTGTGCAACCAAGCAATCTTTCCAAATGACTAAGGCTCCCCCTTAGTTTGTGCATCCTGAAAACTTCCACCAAGAAATCATCAAGTCATCTTCATCAAAACATTAGAAACATAATTATGAGAACTGGAACACCACCAGAGATACCAAACAGTATCAGAGATACCAAACAGTATCAGAGATACCAAACAGCACTGCAGCTGTGCTGAAAAGAGCTGAACCAACCAAAAATTGTCAGCAATCAGTCATACGCGGTTTTATGTGCAGGAACTTGCGTATATACGCGACTGTGTTTCAGGAAACCCGCGTATCCCAAGACATCTTCTAAATTTCAACCAGATCTGATTCTTTGTGAGGCAAGGACAGTGTTCAGCTTCTTTCTGAGACATTTGAATGCTTCCCTGGACTACAGATAGATAGAACAGTGTAGTGGTGTCTTCAAGCGTCATCCAATAGTTGTAGCAAAGGCACATTAGTAACCAAGCCTTCAGATTCTTTGCACCATTAATACAATATTTCCAAGAAAGTTTATCATACCAGAACAACAACTTCTCATAAGTGTCAAGCAATCATTCATGTGGTCCACCACCACCATGATCTTCAAGATTTAACATGAAGTAACATATGTAGGAAAAAAGATCTCTCAACCATAGTAACAAGCTCTGCATGAGCTATTCTTATCTCTGAATCATACGAATTCCAATTTTATCCAACAGATAAACTTCAGCAAGCAGTACAAACAACTTATTCAACATCTCATCATCATAAACCATGTACCAAGCCATCATCATTTGAGCATGAGTATCACAATAACCAAGGAATAAGCAGTCATATTGCCAACAATGCAATCATTAGTATTCAACCTGCTGCTCCCCCTAAACCAGTGCTCTTCCTTAACTTTGTGCAATCTGAAACACCTTCAACAGCAAGTCATCAGCAATAATCTCTTCATGATCTGTCCTCATCTTTGAATTATAAGACTTTCATCTTGACAACGAATGCTCTTCATCATAAAGCAATCAGGCTTCAAAAATAACCAAGTATCATTTCATTAACATGAGTATAACCAGAATGATGCTAACAGCGCAATCATCAGCAGTCAGACTGATGCTCCCCCTGGGCCTCTGCTCCAGATCTTCAGCAATCAGATAAATTGTCTTATCATCAATGCATACGCGGCTGTGTCTGCTGAAACTCGCGTGTATACGCGACTTTTGTGAATATAACCCGCGTATAGAAAGTGAAATATAGAAAATTTCACACCTTCATCTCCTTCTGCAATTTTACCTTCTGTTCCTGTATTTTCTTCACACCAGATGCACTGTCAGAAATACATATAACCAGAATAATCAAATCAAACATGAGAGACATCATACATTGCTCCCCCTGTGACGATACATTACTAATTCTCATAATGTATCTCACATCATTCCTACAGTCAATCAGAGAAGTAAGCTTCAGAAGCAGATGACTGCAGTAGGGTCTGAATTCCCTACGTTTCTGATCGGTCCTCCTTCTTTTTCCAAATTTGCTTGAGCTTTCCAACAGTGTGCTGAAAATTGTCCACTTTCCCAGATCTGTTCATACTGCATTCTTTTTCTACATGTCCATACTTATTACAAACATAACATCTCATGTGGCCAGAGAAATAAACATAAGAATCATAATGAGTATTTCTATTCTTCCTCCTTTTACAATCAGCTGCTTTATGTCCATACTTGTTACATGAAAAACAATATCCCCTGAAGAAGCTAGAGTACCTTTCTGAGTAGAACTTGTTTGTCTGTGGCTGAAACAATCTACTTCTGCAATTTGCTGCAACATGCCCATAGTTATGACATCTAAAGCATTCAAAATTATTGAATGATTTCCTTTGAGAATTCATGACTGTTGGTTGACCTTTTGTTTCTTTCAACACTTCAGGTTTTGCATTGTCTTCATTTGAATCATTAGCATTCCCTTGTGAACTAGATTCACCTTTAATGGTTTCATGGAAACCAAGACCATGCTTGATAGCAGGAGACCTTTGATTACTCAGAATATTGTCCAAGATATTAGTACTATCATGAAACCTCAAAAGTTTAATCTTTTCTTCTAATTTACTTTTGAGAATGTTTACCTCAACCTCCAAGGCTTGGCATTGCTTTGTCATGCTTTCTTATTTCCTTCTTCCATCTTCTACTTGATCCTTTAGATTTAGGATTTATTCTTTCAACCAATTTTCGTTGTCTTCACATGTTTGCTGCAGCTCTTCATTCTTCTTGTTTGATGCTATGAGATCTTCTTTGAGGGAGACAATTTCTGCTTCAAGTCTTGCATTCTTCTTATTTGATTTATCCAAGTCTTCTTTGAGGGAAACAATTTCTGCTTCAAATCCTTCCTTATCAAATGATGGTAGATGTTCCTCACTCTTCTTACTTGATGCTTCAAGTTTTGCTTGTAGAGAGATGATTCCAGCTTCAAGACCTTCATTCTTCCTTTTTGATTTTTCCAGATCTGTTTTTAGAGAAACGTTTTCTGCTTCAAGTCCTTCATTCTTCTCATTTGATTCTTCAAGTTCGGCTTGCAGAGAGATGATTCCAGCTTGATATCCTTTACTTCGATTGTATACATCATCGAACATCCTTTTCAGTTTAAAACACAAAGCTTTAGAGGCAGCGTCCTTCTCATTAAATATTCTTTGTTGATCTTTGATAACTTCTTTTAAATCCTCAACATCATTGCTTGCACAGATAAGATTACAAGGATCACTATCAGATTCATCTTTGTCAACTTCTGCTGTACCGGTTTTCTGAGACATCTCCTTACCTTGAGTATTTTGCTTCTTTGCCATGAGTACTTGTAGAGCTTGGTCAGAATCTTTTTCGGCTTCTTCTAGGTCGATAACATATTCTTCACTATTGTTTGTACCACTAAGATCTTTCAAAGGATGATCCCAATCACTATCAGATTCATCTCCTTTGATTTCTGGTATCCATGTTCTCTGAAATATCTCCTTTCTTCGAATAGGCTTCTTCTTTTGCTTCTTTCCCATTGCGACGGATCTCCTTCAAGCGATCAAGCTTCTGCAGAAGGACCTCGCTCTGATACCAATTGTTGGGAAATATACTGAGAGGGGGGGGGGGGTGAATCAGTATTTATTGCATAATCAAATCTTTTTACTTTTACATTCCTTATAACCCATACGCTACTTTCCTTCAGTAAACTAGCGTATATACGCGGATCCCCTTTATGAAACTCGCGTATACACAGAGATATAGATATGCTCACAAATCTTCACTTAATCATTCCTAGGTGATCTTATTCATCGTATGTTCTAAATCTATAAACAAACATGTGCAAAGTAGTTAAATGTGTAATAAACCATCACACAAAGCATCACACATGAACACCAGGATTTTTAGGTGGAAACCCAAGCTCAGAGAAAACCACCGTCGCAGCTTGCTCACCTTCAATATTTATTATAGAGAAAATTTATTACAAATATATGGGGTCAAGCAGATTTCTTAATTCAAAGACGCAGGCACCCACCTGCGCTCGTTTACCAGCCTCTCCTGGAAGGGAGCTACGACCCCCGGACTCGTTTACCAGCCTCACCTGGAAGGGAGCTACAACCCCCCGATCTCGTTTACCAGCCTCACCTGGAAGGGAGCTACAACCCCCTGACTGAAGGCTACAACCCTCAGCACCACCTTGGACCACGTTTCATCAATTCTCACACTGGATCCAACAACTTCAATAGAACACCACTTGCAGGCCACATTTCATCATATTTTCATACTGGACCCTTTCCATACTTTTAAGCACAAACATACATCAATGATGCTTAACAAGACAGCATACACACAGTAAACACAATCACGATAATTCATACCCTTGCTTCAAGAAACTTCTAATGTACACGCTTCCTTTATCGATGTCGTTGTATATATACGCGTTTCTCTTCCGTCCACAATAAAACCGGGCCAGATACCCGTTGTATATTTTACTGCGTATACGCTCTTTTTCTTCACAAATAAGCCGGATAGCACGCGTTTCCTCCACGGCTACAAAGGATAGATCTTCAATCATTATAGCAAAGATACTTCATCAGACGTACATTCAAAAATTGCATTCAACCCTTTACTTGGTACGTATGTTCGCCTAGATGTTTTAAAGGCTCATCACAGAGCTCCATTTACTCCATAAATGTATCTAGTACAGTACATTCAGATCTAGATATCCCGCTTCATCATTTCTTCATAGGTGCATCATAGATTCAGATCTATCATCAAACCTTTACCCTTTCCATACAGATATACTTCATAGAGAAGTATTCATTCAAGCTCAGACATCTTGCTCTCACACTTATTATTTGCACAATGAATTTCTTCTCTTTATATAGGCTTATCCTTTTTCAATACCATGAGCCCCTTTTTCAATACCATGGGCCAAAGCAATACCATGAGCCCAAAACTACCTGGACGGGGTCAATTAGGCGGATCATTACCCAATACAATGGGTCAATACCATGGTGGTTACCCTTTGTTTTGCACTTTTTGAGCGCTTTAGCCCATACGCTACTTGGCACGTTCCTTTCCGCGTGCATACGCGACTTCCCCTAGGCCAATCCGCGTATACCAAGAAACATACTCTTTTTCATCATACTTTGAGTACATTCTGAAATCCTTTCTTCATAGCCTTCTGTACACACTGTAGAGACATCATATTTTCTTCATCAGGAACACATTCTCTTAAGCACAACTTCATCAAGTAAGTTTTCATCATCTTCATCAAGTGGGATGCCTTTCAAGGACAACACTCAACAACATATTGTCAACAAACATCATATCACATCAGATTTACATCATTTACCAAGTCCATCAAGCCAATAATAGCATCATCAAGTGTATTGCCATCAAGGACAACACATGCCAACAATATTATGTCTTCATCTTCATTTAGTGGGTTGCCATCAAGGACAACACTCTGCATCATATTTCCAACAATTTGGGGATCTCTCTTTCCTCCATTGTTATAGATGTATTTCCCCATAAGATTATGATCTAATACCACTTTAATATTTCAAATTAGGAAAAGCAGTAATATTGAACACAAAACTGGAATGTACAGCAAATATTAAGACAAAAACATAAGAAAATCAAAGATACATTAGATTATGTATCACAACAGAAAAATATAGAATGTGTTGAGGAACAAATCACTCAAACTAGGCAAACAAGCCTCGAATGCCCAAATACACTAAAACCACAAATGTTGCTGCTATACAGAAATGCAGGATTACATGACAGTGCAGTCCCAACGAGGGTTACTATAGCTGGGAAATGGAAACAAGTGGATCTACTAATATGATGCTCAAAAGGAGCTAAAAATGGAGAACTAGTCTCTCAAACACAAACCCAAGACAACCTGGAAAGGGTTTCTTGAAATACACAAAATGTACAATGTGTAGACATCAACTCTATGGCTGAATCACACTATATCACTGGAGCTCTGCTGAAATATGACTGATATAAAAAGAAAATGGCTGTGACTCCTCCTCTCTAGCTTTCTCGGTGAAGGGCTGCTCCCCTCACTAAGAAACTAGCTCATAAACAGGGTTTCTCAACCCTCCACTACAACACCCTGCAAAATAATGCAGTTCCTCAAGAAGACTGCACTGTGGTTGAAGGTAGCTACTTGCCCAATGCCAGATGGTGGAAATGAAGCTCATAATAGCTCTCCTAAGTGGGCACTCAAAGCCCCCTGAGGTACAGTGTGGGATTTCCGCCTTGAAATACCCTTGTACTAAACAGTACAACAAACTCTGTTAAACAGCTGAAGCATGCAAGAAGTCATAAGACCCAAACATAAAAATATTCTGAATGCCTCTGATAGATTCCATCCCCTTCCTTATATGCTTGGTGAGCTTCCTCACCCTTGGCCCACTCATTTATGATGCTACTTCCATGCAAGGACTCCTCCTCCAAAACTGCGTTGTCCCCACTAACTCCACTCTCTCCTATGGCAGCACTGTTGATTTGGTCAACCTTGAACCAGTCTATATGCATTGGCCCCTTTCACACCAAGGTTTTCTTTATTCTAGCTAGAAAACCCGATCCAAATTCATACTAGAGGTGGTTTATTTATACTAAAGATGTTGGGAAAAATACTGAGAGGGGGGGGTGAATCAGTATTTAGGGCTGAACAATTTTTCTTTTCTTTCTCTTAAAACCATATGTTACAGTACTGCATCCAACATGTATGTCCATATATCTTATTATGTCTTTACTTAGAGCATTGCATCAGATAAGCATTAAGCATGAACAAAAATAACAGAATAAACCATCAAACATAAACAACACATATGAACACCGAGATTTAAGGTGGAAACCCAATTCGGGAGAAAACCACCGCTGTTGTAATCTCAGTCTTCAATATTTATTATAGAGAAAAATTCTTACAAAATATGTTGCTGTAGACTTATACCAGCACGCAGGCACCCACCTGCAGAAGGCTACAACCTTCTCTCATTTACCAGCCTCTCCTGGAAGGGAGCTACTACCCCTTGCTCTCGTTTACCAGCCTCTCCTGGAAGGGAGCTACTACCCCCTGCTCTCGTTTACCAGCTATCGCTGGAAGGGAGCTACAACCCCCTTACTGAAGGCTTCGACCCTCAGATCTACCGCAGATCACATTTCATCAATTTTCATACTGGATCCACCAGTTTCCACACGAAATACCTTGCAGGCCACCAGATTTATTCATTCAGCACACTCACACCAGTTCTTCATGATTTCATCCATCGTTCAAACCAGAGATTCATCATTTTCAGATCATTATATCCATGGGTGCATTGTAGATTCAGATTTATTAGTTAAGAACAGAGTTTGCCCATGCAGATATTCCTTCGAGAACTTTATTCATTCACCACCCTTACGTATGCACATGTTCTTCATGATTTCGTCAGTCGATTAAACCAGGAATTAATCATCATCTGATCTAGAGATCTTGATCAATCATATTCATAGGTGCACCATATATTCAGATATATCAGAGTTCATTCATACATATATCTCTAAATGAGATTCGTTTATTATCAACCCTTTCGCATGCACACAGTTCTTCATGATTCTCATCACCTTATATAGTTTTCACCTTTTTAAAACCTTGGGTCAAAACCATTCAATTGCTAATGGTATTCCTTTGACAGTATTTTCATTTACCACCCTTACGTACCTCTTTGATTTCTTTTTAATTTATTTATCAATTTGAACAAATTGATAAATAAATATATTTATAACTTTGAACAGAACTTTAGGATTAAAGTTAACCCTTCGCATTTTAACGCTTTCAAAAAATATGGTAAACCTTTGACCTCGAGCCCACAAATATAGTTAATAGCCAATCAAATACGCGCACGGTACCATAAGTAAATTTCGTGCAAGTCCAGCGTCTGATCACCGTTAGATTACCAAGCTTCCAGATCAACAACGTATATGCATATCGCTCGACCTCCGATATCGAACGTTAACGTGCGATGGTCCGCCGTACCTGTGTTAATCTTCGCGCACCTTCAACAAATGATGACCATCCGATGACCCCTTCCCAGATCAACGACGCTCAACGATATCGCTGGGCGTCCTGGGTCGAACTATAACGCGCGATGGCGCACAGTGAAAAGTGGTTTTGTGAAGTCGTACAGGGACGCGTGTCGAGCACTCTATGGAATCGCTCCTCAACCAGGAAATATCGCTTACTCCGCATAGGTGGTGCGATGAAAACCATAAACCACCTTCACTGTTCACTCAGTCATGGTTCCGCTCTTCCACGCAGGGTTCTGTCGCCTTTTAAATGTATTATTATAATTAAGTTGCGCTTTAATGTTTTGCCTTTTATTACAGATCCATTGCTAAATTTAACGCTCTGTTCACAATTTTTGTTTGAGTCTTTTAACATTCCTTTTTTACACCGGTTGCTGCCTTCCGACCTTGACACAACACAATGTCACTCTGTCTTCAATTCTGCTTCCTATCCTGTCACAGTTCCACTTCTACATTCAAGTTCTTAATTCCGCAAGCTGATCACTGTACTATGCTACAATCATCATATCTATGCAACCATTAATTCCTTCAATTTATACACTAAATCTTTAATTTTGAATCCTTGCCACAGGGTTTATGATGTTTACGGATAATGATTCATAGTTGTTCTCAGGGACTCAACTATCCTTCCTTCTGAATTCTATCAAGAATATACAGAGAATGCAAAACCTTTTTCTGTTTGATGGCCTTTTTCTTCCTATACTGTCTCCAGACAACTTTCAATTCACTGCTTGTCCCTGCTCCTTGACTGATACTGCTCTCTGTAGCTCAAATTGTAGATGCACTCTGTCTCTGTTCTTCTCTGCTAAATTTCTTTTCTCTGTTCCTAGTTACTGTTTCAGATGCCAATTCCTCTGCCACTGTTTTCTCTGATGTCTCTGTTGCCTTTCCAGATCTCCAATCAACTAACCCTTCTAAAACTGCCTCAGCTTCATATTTCATTTGCACTTTTCTTTGTTGCTGTTTCAAGTGCTCATCTTTTGGCATTGATGGAGATACATCATTCTTACATATTTAACACATATGTCGCTTATCATAGGTAACTTATCAAGTAGGTTTCCATCAAGGACAACTTCATCAAGTAGGTTGCCATCAACTTTATCAAGTAGGTTTCCATCAAGGACAACACTCTGCATCATATTTCCAACAATCTCCCCCTTTGGACTTGATGGCAACCATGATGGTGTTTGATCACCATAATAGATAGATACATTGATTATAATCATTATTAAAACACCATGATACTCTCCCCCTTTGACATCAAGGGCAAAGGGCGGGTCAAAACCAAACAAGGTTTTTCTTCTCTTGTAGAAAGAAGAGCTCTATGGATATGATTTGTAATGAAGTTACCATGCTCCCCTTGAGTTCATGCTGAATCTTAAAACATAATATTCAATGAAGTACATGACTCTATGACCTTTCCTATCACCAAGAACTCAAACTTACATCAATGATCCAACCAAGTGGATTTACATATGTGACACAAGTACCCAACCAAGTGGGTTTACAGATGACTGAATACTACATCATAGGTCTCAACATGACCTTTTCATCACATTATAACTTATACAATCAAGACCAAGGAATCTCAAACATGAGATCAAACCACAACAAATAATTAGAATGCCAATACTGCATCCCTTTTATAAGACCAAAGCTCCCCCTTAGCTTGTTCATCCTGAACACTTTCACCATCAAATCATCAAGGCATCTTCATCAAAAACATCAGAGATTAAAATAGAATTATGAGAGCAGAAACACCACCAGAGGTACCCAACAGCACCACAGCTGTGTTTTCAAGTGTCATCCAACAGTTGTAGCATAAGTACATCAGTAACCAAGCCTTCAGGCTCTTTTCCACATCAACATATTCTTCTCAAGAGGAATTATCATACCAGAACAACTTCTTCAATAGACAATTTGTGTCAAGTAATCATCCATGTGATATGTTATCACCAAGATCTTCATGATTTATATATAATCATGATGTATCAAGTGTAGGAATTATGTATAGAAGGTCTCAACCATGACAAAAATCATCAGCATCAAATTCTGCATGATATGTCCTTATCTCCGAATCATAAGACTTCCATCTTATCCATGTGTGAAAACAGAAGATACTCTTCAGCAAAGAAACAATCAAGGCTTATCCATGATCTCATTATGGGAAACCATATATCATTTGCACTCCTCCAAGCCATACGTTTTCAGGAATTGCTTGAGGTATTTTGCTTGTGATAAAAATATGCCATTTGCTGCTTGTTGCACTTGCAAGCCAAGAAAGAATGTCAGTTCCCCAAGTAAAGACATTTCAAATTCTTGCTGTATATCAGAAACAAATTTCTCACTCATAGACTCTTCATTACTTCCAAAAATGATATCATCAACATATACAACCACAATCAATAGTTTGCCATTTTCAGTTTTTGTGTATAAGTTGCTATCAGCAGACCCTTTTGAAAATCCTTGTTGATGAAGATATTTGTCAAGATGATAATATCATGCCCTTGGAGCTTTTTTGAGTCCATATAGAGCCTTTTTAAGTCTACTAACAAGTTTTTCATCATTTCCAAAAATAAATCCTTCTGGTTGTTATATAAACTTCTTCTTCTAGATCACCATTGAGAAAAGTAGATTTATCATCTATTTGATAAACTTTGATTTGTTGGAAGCTTGAAAAAGGAAAGGAAAATTCTTATGGCTTCAAGTCTGGCTACAGGAGACAAAGTTTCTTCAAATTATATACCTTCTTGTTGAGCATACCCCTTGCAAACAAGTCTAGCTTTATTTCTTATAACATCCCCATTTTCATCCATTTTGTTCCAATGACATTGTGTGGTTCACAAGTGGATGGAAATAATAGATAGCTTAGAGGATCCCACAATATTCCTTCTTAATTGTACACCTGATCCCTTTTCTCTCAAAATTCTAGATTTTGGATGATTCCTTTGAACATATCTGGATGGAGTTTTTTCAGATAAATCTTCTTTGGATTCTTCATTGGGTTCACTGTCTATATCATTTCTATATGATGTAGAAGGATATATGTTACCATCATAATGCCAACAATGCATTACTCTTAGCAAGGCTAATGCTCCTCCTGACACTGTGCTGTATCTTCAAAAATCATATAACAAGAATGACTTATAAATGCCAACAATGCAACTTTAGTAGTTGGGCTAATGCTCCCCCCTGAACCGATGTTACATGTTCATAGTCAAGTATTACCATATCATATCAGCAGAGCTTCTATCTCCATTGGAACTCGCGTGTATATGTGGCTTTAGTTCATGAAACCCGTGTATAGGAAGTGAAGTACAGAAAAATTCACAACTCCATCTTCCCCTGAACTTATGCCACTTGTACCTGTCTTCTTCACATCAGATGCACTGTTAGAAATAAACATATCTAGAATTACCAAACCAACCATGGGAATCATCATACAACGCTCCCCTTGTGATGATACATCACTGAATCCTATAATGTATCTCACATCACCCCTACAGTATTTATGAGAAGTAATCTTTAGAAACGGAAGACTACAGTAGGATTATTATCCCCTACGTTTTTGACCGGTCCTCCTTCCTTTTCCAGCTTTGCTTGAAATTTCTTATTGTGTGCTGGAAATTATCCAATTTCTCAGATCTCTTCACCCTGCACTCTTTTTCTACATGTCCATACTTGTTACAAACATAACATCTTGTGTGACCAGAAAAGTAAGCATAAGGATCATAATGTGTTTTTCTATTCTTTATTCTATTGCAATCAGCTGCATTATGACCAAACTTGCTGCATGAAAAACAATATCCCTTAAAGAAACATGAGTACCTTTCTATGTGGAGTCTGTTTGTTTGTGACTGAAACAATCTGCTTCTGCAATTGACTACAACATGCCCATAATTATGACACTTAAAGCATTCAACATTATTGAATGATTTCCTTTGAGAGTTCATGATTGTCGGTTGATCTTTTGTCTCTTTCAATACTTCAGGTTTTGCATTGATATGCTTTGAATCTTTAGCACTTTCTTGTGAACTAGATTCTCCTTTAACAGTTTCATGAAAACCAATACCAAATTTAATAGAAGGAGGCCTTTGACTACTAAGAATATTATCCAGAATCTTAGTACTATCTTGAAACCTCAAGAGTTTATCCTTTTCCTCTAATTTACTTTTTAAAAGGTTTATCTCAACCTCCAATCTTTGGCATTGCTTCTTCATACTTTCTTTGACCCTTCTTCCTTCTTCTACTTGATCATTCAATTTTAAAATCTCTTCTTTCAACCCATTTTCTTGTTCTTCAAAAGTTTGTAAGAGTTCTTCATTCTTCTTATTTGATTTTTCCAGATCTGTTTTGAGAGAGATGATTTCTGCTTCAAGTCTTTCTTCTTCAAATGATTGTAGAAGTTCTTCATTCTTCCTTTTTGATGCTTCGAGATCTGCTTTTAGAGAGATGATTTCTGCTTCAAGTCCTTTGCTGGGATTGGTTACTTCATCGTACAACTTTTGATACTTGTTTATCTATCCATTTATTCTAGAGATCATATCTTTGTAGATAGATTCTCTTTCATTAAATAATCTTAGTCGATCTTCAACTTTAATCTTGAGAACCTCTTCTAGATCCATAACATTACTTCCACTATCTTCACTATTGCATGCACAAGGAAGTGAATCACAAGAACAACAATCATTACCTGTTCCATCTTCTTCATTTTCTGCTGCACATGTTCTCTGAGATATCTCCTTTCTTTGAGTAGCCTTCTTCTTTTGCTTCTTTCCCATTGTGATGGATCTCCTTCAAGCGATAAAGCTTCTGCAGAAGGACCTACTCTGATTCCAATTGTTGGGAAAAATACTGAGAGGGGGGGGGGGTGAATCAGTATTTAGGGTTGAACAATTTTTCTTTTCTTTCTGTTAAAACCATATGTTACAGTACTGCATCCAACATGTATGTCCAGATATCTTATTATGTATTTACTTAGAGCATTGCATCAGATAATCATTAAGCATGAACAGAAATAACAGAACAAACCATCAAACATAAAAAACACATATGAACACCAGGATTTAAGGTGGAAACCCAATTCGGGAGAAAACCACCGCTGCTGTAATCTCAGTCTTCAATATATATTATAGAGAAAACTTCTTACAAAATATGCTGGTGCAGACTTATACCAGCACGCAGGCACCCACCTGTAGAAGGCTACAACCTTCTCTCGTTTACCAGCCTCTCCTAGAAGGGAGCTACTACCCCTTGCTCTCGTTTACCAGCCTCTCCTGGAAGGGAGCTACTACCCCCTGCTCTCGTTTACCAGCTATCACTGGAAGGGAGCTACAACCCCCTTACTGAAGCCTTCGACCCTCAGATCTACTGCGGATCACATTTCATCAATTTTCATACTGGATCCACCAGTTTCCACACGACATACCTTGTAGGTCACCAGATTTATTCAGTAAGTACACTCACACCAGTTCTTCATGATTTTGTCCGTCGTTAAAACCAGAGATTCATCATTGTTAGATCATTATATCCATGGGTGCATTGTAGATTCAGATTTATCAGTTAAGAATAGAGTTCTCCCATGCAGATATTCCTTCGAGAACTTTATTCATTCACCACCCTTACGTATGCACATGTTCTTCATGATTTCATCAGTCGATTAAACCAGGAATTAATCATCATCTGATCTAGAGATATTGATCAATCATATTCATAGGTGCACCATAGATTCAAATATATCAGAGTTCATTCATACAGATATCTCTAAATGAGATTCGTTTATTATCAACCCTTTTGCACACACACAGTTCTTCGTGATTCTCATCACCTTATATAGTTTTCGCCTTTTTAAAACCTTGGGTCAAAACCATTCAATTGCTAATGGTATTCCTTTGAGAGTATTTTCATTTACCACCCTTATGTACCTCTTTGATTTCTTTTTAATTTATTTATCAATTTGAACAAATTGATAAATAAATATATTTATAACTTTGAACAGAACTTTAGGATTAAAGTTAACCCTTCGCATTTTAACGCTTTCAAACAATATGGTAAAACTTTGACCCCGGGCCCACAAATATAGTCAATAGCCAATCAAATACGCGCATGGTACCATAAGTAAATTTCGCGCAAGTCCAGAGTCCGATCACCGTTAGATTACCAAGCTTCCAGATCAACGACGTATATGCATATCGCTCGACCTCCGATGCCGAATGTTAACGTGCGATGGTCCGCTGTACCTGTGTTAATCTTTGCGCACCTTCAACAAATGATGACAGTCCGATGACCCCTTCCCAGATCAACGGTGCTCAACGGTATCACTGGGCATCCTGGGTCGAAGTATAACACGCGATGGCACACAGTGAAAAGTGGTTTTGTGAAGTCATATAGGGGCGCATGTCGAGCACTCTATGGAATCGCTCCTCAACCTGGAAATACTGCTTACTCCACATAGGTGGTGCGATGAAAACCGTAAACCACCTTCACTGTTCACTCGGTCATGGTTCCGCTCTTCCACGCAGGGTTCCGTCGCCTTTTAAATGTATTATTATAATTAAGTTGCGCTTTAATGTTTTGCGTTTTATTACAGATCCATTGCTAAATTTAACACTCTGTTCACAATTTTCATTTGAGTCTTTTAACATTCATTCTTTACACCGGTTACTGCCTTCGGACCTCGACACAACACAATGTCACTCTGTCTTCAATTATGCTTCCTATCCTGTCACAGTTCCGCTTCTACATTCAAGTTCTTGATTCCGCAAGCTGATCACTGTACTATGCTACAATCATCATATCTCTGCAACCATTAATTCCTTCAATTTATACACTAAATATTTAATTTCGAATCCTTGCCACAGGGTTTATGATGTTTATGGATATTGATTCATAGTTGTTCTAAGGGACTTAACTATCCTTCCTTCTGAATTCTACCAAGAATATACAGAGAATGCAGAACCTTTTTCTGTTTGATGGCCTTTTTCTTGCTATACTAGGACAACTTTCAATTCACTGCTTGTCCCTGCTCCTTGACTGATACTGCTCTCTGTAGCTCAAACTGTAGATGCACTCTGTCTCTATTCTTCTCTGCTACCTTTCTTTTCTCTGTTCCTAGTTACTGTTTCAGATACCAATTCCTCTGCCACTATTTTATCTGATGTCTCTGCTACCTTTCCAGATCTCTAATCAACTAACCCTTCTAAAACTGCCTCAGCTTCATATTTCATTTGCACTTTTCTTTGTTGCTGTTTCAAGTGCTCCTCTTTTGGAATTGATGGAGATACATCATTCTTACATCTTTAACACATAGGTTGCTTATCATAGGCAACTTATCAAGTAGGTTTCCATTAAGGACAAATTCATCAAGTAGGTTTCCATTAAGGACAAATTCATCAAGTAGGTTGCCATCAACTTTATCAAGTAGGTT
The DNA here is from genome assembly GCA_034641835.2 of Pinus albicaulis. Classification (NCBI taxonomy): domain Eukaryota; kingdom Viridiplantae; phylum Streptophyta; class Pinopsida; order Pinales; family Pinaceae; genus Pinus; species Pinus albicaulis. Next base: position 612,551,916 of record CM076573.1, read on the forward strand.
GCCATCAAGGACAACACTCTGCATCATATTGCCAACAAAAGAGATTTAAGGGTCTCTTTACCCCACTTATTCATCTAAGCTATGAACATAAGGAACATATAATATTCCAAATAGCTAAAATCTAATTGGGAATATTATAGAATTTCAAGTTAGGGTAAGAGGAGGATTTGGAAGAGGCAATGGATTGCTCATTTGTTATAACTGTGGGAAACCTCGACACATTGGATGGGAATTTCCTAACACTTGCATGAAATGTACCTAATTTAAATAGTTGAACCATGCTACTGAATTCTATGCTCTACTTATTGTGAATTTTTCGGAGAAAATGAGACATAATATGCAAATTATAGTCGCTAGAGAGTACATAAATAGTCCAAAAGTAGGAGAAATTATGTGTGGAGGAACGAGGAGCCGATGCAAATGAACAAATGATCCAATGATATCAATGGGTGATAAAAGTAGTAAATTCACCTCCTAGGTTTGATAAAGTGAAGGGAAAATTTATGTATAAGGAACTAGAAGAGAGATGATTTTGATGGAATGCAGTTTGTCAAGTTCGATCGCGCAACAAGCACTACGTGTATATAAAATGCCTTTGATATATGAAAAGTCTTCACCAAGAGAAGGGGGAGAAGAGGTAAGCCCCATCAAGATTTTTTTGAGCATTTATTTATAATTAATAAATGATAGAATGACCCTAGACAAAATGCACAGGATGACTGACCAGTGTGCAAAAGGATAGGGATTTCTTATAGCACAAATTCTTAGGTGCACATTTAAGGATATTATGTGCAAAAAAGAGTAGGGAATTAATAATTAATGTGTGTATCTGAGCCTGTGATATGGACCATATTATCCTAGACCTAGGTTTAGATGCTAACATTTTTCTGAAACAAACATGAGAGATGATAGGCAGACTAATGCTAATTTGGTCACATATCTAGTTGAGAATAAACAACCAATTAAGAACCTTTCTTGTTGGAAGATTGGTAGGTATAGAGGTTAATATTGACAGAATCAAAAACATTCTCGATTTTGAGGTAATTGATATTGTGGAAGATACCAACCCTTGTACTACATTACTTGGGATCGACTAGGCCTTTGACAATAAAGTTATAATGAATCTCAATAGAAGAAAAATAATATTTGAATTAGGATAAATGAGGGTGAGAGAGCCATTAAATCCAATGAAAGGAGATCGATATGTGGAACTAATGAGAGATGGATTCAACACAAAATAACTCAATAAAATTTACAATGTGACTGCAAAAAAGGATGATTATGTTAATATAATTTTTAATGGGGTGATAAGATGGAAAAGTGTTAATTATTTTAGATCATACTTGGATGAAGCACTCGAAAATTGGTATCAAAGGATGCATGAATTATCCACTATAATATGCACCCGTATTTCCCATGTACTATGTTGGATTGGAACAAAAGTACGTGATCCTCCCAAGTATGGTAGGATGATAGAAATATGTTCCTTTGTGAAAGAAATTGAGTCACAAGTACTAGAGAAGCTCAGATTTCTAGCCTTAGATGTAGCTATGAAAGTGAATATTGCATTATGTTGGGATGTGCATAAGGAGAGGATAAAAAACTAGAAGACACATAGAAATTTTCTACATATAAGATTTATAATGAATACAAAAAATGAGGGTTATAAATATGTTGTCTTGGGGTGTCTGAACACTCCTATTAAAAGTTGTGCCATAGTGTTAACCAAGAAGAGGATACCAAAATAAGAGTGAGTAAATAGGTTGGTACATACACTAGACACTATCCCTAGAAATTAGTATACAGAACTAGAAATGCATAGAGGAACAACAAATTGGGGAGAGATGAATCAAAAAGTCAAGGTTACTTTTAGCTTCAAATTATTATCTATCTGTAGAAAAAACATTACATACAGTTAAAGGAAATATTTTTACATCAGAAGGTCAAATTTTATAAAAATTAGTACCATTGTGTCTCGCACACTAACACTCCCATCTTGTCAAATAACTTATGTAATGCTATAATGTAACAGAGGAATATGATGAAGAAGTTGACCCAATAATGTTACAAATATCATAAATAGAAGGCTAGAGCTTGGTAGCAAGTCTGGAATTTGAATATGTGGATTATGCTAATCCTATCAATATGCACAAAGTAAACAATTGGACTAAACAAAGTCCAATTTTTAGAGAATATTGGGATAAGGAGACAGTAGAAAGGCTTGTCGATTTACTACGCAAATACCAAATTTGATCCCAACCGCTTTCTTAGAAATGAAATGTATAACCAGAGAACTCAGAGAAATGAAGATCCCATTTAAGCCGAATGAAAATCTATTTAAAAAAATACCTTACCAGTTGAATCTGGCATATAAGCATAAAGTGAAAAAAAGAAGAAGACAAAATGATTAAAGAAGGATTATTGAACCAATAGAATAATATGAATGGGTAAGTCCAATGGTGGTGTAAGATAATAAGACAAGAGAAATAATAATTAGTGTGGACTTAAGAAAAATAAATGATGCATGTGTACATGATCCATTCCCCACCCCATCTACAAATGAAATGTTGAAAAATATAGGATGGTAATAGGCCTACTCATTTACGGATGGATTTTTAGGGTACCACCAGATCAAGATCACACTAGAATATAGAAACAATACTAATTTTGTGATGTAATGGGGATCATTCCAGTATATTGTTATTCCTTTTGGTCTAAAGAATGCACATCTAGTTTTTTCCTGGGTGTTGGTAACATCTTTGAAAGATTTCATACATAAATTATTTGAGGTATATCTTGATGATTGGACAATATTTGTACTACTAAATAAATACATTGATAGTCTGCACCTCATACTTAATATATGTTGGCAATTGGAAATCTCATTAAATTTTAAGAAGTGCCTTTTTTTTCCATTTGGAATTTACTTGGTCCATGTGATATGCAAGCAAGGTCTATTGGTTGACCTTGCAAATATTGTTGTCATGGTAGATTTACCTCCACCAACATCATTGTGACAATTTCACATGAATTTGGGTCATACAAGCTAATATCAAAAGTTCATGCAAGGATATGCAAAGATTACAAGCCCCTTGCAGAAGATTTTGAACAAAAAAATGAAGTTCTAGTGTGGTGAAGAGTGTCAATATGCTCTAGATACATTGAAGGAAAAAATGGTTACCATGCCGATTTTAGTTTTTCCAGATTTTGGAAAGGAGTTCAATGCTCATGTGGATGCCTCATCCATAGCTTTGGGTGAAATGTTAGCCCAACCAGGAGAAGGGGATATAGATCAACTTATTGCATTCACCAGGTATAAACTATCCACAACTAAGAAGAATTACACCACTATAGAAAGAGAAGGGTTGGCACTGGTATATGCACTATAGAAGTTCAAACATTAATTTCTAGGATCCCACTTCAGAATGTATATAGAACATTCTACACTAATATATTTGGTCAATAATCTAGTGTTGGGGGAAGGATATGTAGATGGTTGTTGCTATTTCAAGAGTATGACTTTGAGGTCATTGTAAAACCAGGGAGACTCAATGTAAGACCCAATCATTTTTCACACATTTTGATAAGGGAATATGCAGGAAACCTTAATGAAAATTTATCAAATGCACACTTATTTTCAATATAAATTGTTGATGATTACTTTGTAAAAATTGTTCAATTTATTACTATAGGAGTATCCCCAACATATTATACATTCATGAAGAAGAAATATCTAGTGGCAAAGGCTATAGATTACCAACCAATAGTAGGATGCCTATACAAGATTGACGCAAATGGAATACTCCAGAAATATGTGTTGGAACACAAGAGGTGATTAATACTCCCAGAATCATACAAAGGAGATGCAAAAATCCAATATGTGGGGAAGGATACCATGAAAAATATCCTTCACATAGGACTGTGGTGGCCCACTCTTCATAAGGATGCTAAGGAATTTTTTCAAATATTTTAGAGGGTTAAGAAGCCAACTAAGGGGGATGAGATGCCAATGTTTCCACAGGTAATACTACAAGCATTTGAAAAGTCAAAAATATATTTCATTAGACCTATAAACCCACTAGCTAAAATATCAAAAGCCAAATAGATAATCACTACGACGGATAATCTCACTAGATGGGATGAAGCAAAACCAATTTGTGACTGCAATGTAGAGAAAAATGTAAGGTTTCTATTTGAAAATGTGGTTATGAGGTTTTCATGCCCTAAAATATTGATGAGTGATAAAGGTACTCACTTTGTGAATAAGACAATTTCTTCCCTGATAGAATAATTTTAGAACTATCACCATAAGAGTACCTCCTATCATCCTCAAGTGAATGGCATTGTCGAGGCTTTCAACAAAATTTTGGAAAAAAACTCTCACAAAATTATGCAATTAAAATATATATATATTGGGATCTATGAGTACCAACAATTCCATGGGCATATAAAAATACATTTAAGAAACTCGTAGGGAAAACACTCTTCAGGTTAGTATATGGAAAAGAAGTAGTAATTCCTATGGAACTCATAGTGCCTAGTTTGCACATTATTGTGACGAAAATCTTAACTAATTCTAGTGTGATAGAGCAGAGACTTTCAGAGCTATTACAATTAGATGAATACTGTGTAGTCATAGGATTTCATCAGAATGTCCAGAAAGTGTGAGAGAATTATTGGCATGATAGGGGAATAAAGAAAAATAATTTCCTACCAAGGGATTTGGTTTTGTTTATGAAAATAAATACCTAGAGCATCCACGGAAATTTCAGATGCATTGGTTGGGTCCTTATGTGATCAAATGTGTGACAGAGGTAATATTTTTCCAATTAGAGAAGCTCAATGGGGAACCTGTAGAGGGATTCATGAACGACAGCTGGGTGAAAATCTACAAGACCATCCAACCTACCACACAATGAGGAATCCATGAAATATGGGTAAAAGAATTAGGGGGAGTATTTTTATGTCGTTCATACTACTCAAGAAATATATTTCACACAAAAAAAAGAAGGAGCACACACCCCAAGATGATAGATAGTTGTCAAACATGTATAAAATGGGAAGAAAAAAATGAAATAAGTATTGAAAGACTTCACATTTAGCCACATCATATTGATACCATGGCGTCAACAAGAATTAAAAGTCACTTAATTAATGTAGTACAAGGGTCAAATTTCAAAATTTTATGTACCATCTAGGAATCCAAGCACAATAACGAATCTTAGAGTTCATGGAGGCATTGCACTTGAATAGAAGAAGATTATCATTATCAACAAGAAGTCTGAAGATGAATGAAGTTGTGCTAATTAAAACATTCAAAAGGAGTTTACATTGGATGTGCTAAGAGGTGATATGCATATGTTTGAGAAAAAATTAGGTGTAGTGGTTTGGGGCTAGGAAGGAAAGAATTTGTACTTGCATCCATAAGGGAAAGTATCGAAAGGAAGAAAAGTTGAACAATTAGGAGTAGCATGCCAAATTTTGATCTAACACAAATATTGAGGGACAAATTTATTATGAAAATGATGGAAGCAAGATGGAATAATAGAAGGACCGTGTGGCTCCAGATGAGCCATATGTGAGTGTTGGGGGCTGTTGTGGTAAAACACAACCCCCCCCATTTTTGACTTGTTCACTTCAAATAATGGGGACCCTTTCTATAAGTTTTTGGCTAAACACCTTTTAGGATTTTTATTTATTTGATTATCCTACGCAATTGTTAATTTTTCATTTTCTTTGTATTCTTGTTTTGATTGCTTTGTTAAAATTGATTTTTAATAAGCTTCCCATTGATGCTTGTTTTACCTCATTTGGTCAACTGGTTTGAAAATGGTACTCCTTTAAAGTCCCATCATTTATCTAGTCTGGGTTAAAAATGCTATTTTTATTCTTTTTATTTATTTTCAAAGTGGCTGTAGTTTAGAAAATTTCATAACTAAATTAAACATCATTAAAATAAAATCAAAATAAAAAATTGATATTCAACATTAAATTTTGAGATTAATTAAATTAATTATTATAATAAAATATAATTAATTTAATTAAAATTAAAACTTAATATATAGTAAATAAATAAAATAAAATAAAATAAAATAAAATTTTCACATCGCATATCCCAATATCGGATCCATCGCATATCGCAATATCGGATCCATCACAATTTTTATAACACGCACATTTAAAAAACCCCGATCCAAAGTTCTTGCGATATGCGATAGGGCCAAATGTGATGTGTTAAAAGATTTTAATATAAAGTTTTTTTCACTCATTATGCCTCCCGCACCTCCACCTCACTCACCCTCACGTCACCCTCGCCTCACACTCCACTCACCATATCCCTCCATAATCTCACGTGGATGAATTAATGGGTTTGGATTGATTTCAATGGTTTGTTTTATGGGTTTGGATTGATTTCAATGGCTTGTTTGAAGGTTTGGATTGATTCCAATGATTTGTAAATTAATGTTTATGTTTTTATATTATAATCATTATATTATAATTATAATGTTTATTATAATTTTAATATAATTTGAATTATAATATTAATTATATTTAAATTAACTTTTTCAAATCATTTGTATATTAATTTAATTTTGTAACTTAATTAATTTCTAAATTAGATGATAATTAATTAGAATTAATTGTATATATTAGTTAGTTAATAATTAATTTAGAATTAATTATTAGATAATTAGAATGTAATTTATGATTAAATTTCTAATTAAAAATTCTAATTTTTAGCCCACCAACAGAATTTTCAGAATTATGCCAGATTTGACTCATCAACTTTGGAAGCTCATAGAATGAGTTTTACTTGGCCAAATGAGGCCCAGGACGGCTCATTGGAAAGATAAAATCAAGGAGAAAATTTATGAGGAGGTTCCAATAATAGATTTGGTAATTAATTGGGTCAAAAATAATTTAGAAGAACAAGCTCTGAATTTCTAAAACAAAATCAAATTTCTGATTTATTTTCTGCATTTTCATTTGTCCAAGCCTCTTCTAATTGCAGGTTCATTCGTCAATAATATCCTTGGCCAATTAAACCATCTCAGGCATCAATAGAGAGCTTATATTTTATTTTCAATTATTTATTTAAATTAAATTTGATTGGGTTTATTTTAATGCCAGAAATGGTATTTTGATTTTATTCATTGCATCTTAATTTATTTTGATTTCTTTTTGCAGGAAAATAGTAGAAGAGATAAGGAGAAAATATCTCAATCAATAAGAATGCTCCAGTAATTAAAGACTGGAATTATGAGCAAATAAAATTGGATTGGGCAGATTTCTCTTCAAAAAACTTTCCTCTCAAGAATTCCTTTGCAAATATTATAAATAGCAGATTGTAGAATGTAATAGTGGCTGCTCTCCTCTGCAATTCTGGAAGTCTAAAAGCACTTTTGTAATAGGGATTTAAAGTTGTAGGTGGGAGGAGTGGAATCTCAGATCTGGGGATTATTGAGGTTTTTCTTTTATATCCTGAGTTATGTATAATGAACAGAGTTTGCATTATTGTAGCTCTGATTTTGAAAGCAGAAACTTAGGCATTGTAAAGGACTATTAGAGACCGGAGCTGGAGAAATGGATTCAGCAAATTGGTATTTCGAATACTATTATTTTAAATGCTGGTTTTATTTTATGATAACAGGAATGGTGTCAATTTACTTACATATTTGTGCACTTTTGTCGGTATGGGTAATTTGCTTCTATTTTATGTTGTTATTTATCTCTGCTCTTATGGGCTGAATTCTGATTTCTGAGTAACTATTTACTCATAAATTTGTCTTTTAATATTGGATGAATAAATAGTGATATGTTGTGAACTTCTTCCGCATATTATTGTTTAATAATTCAAGTTACTGATTAAATGATCAATACCATTTTGTGAACTACTTTCTGAGTGTTGTTGATTGATTATTTGAGTTAAAAGGTCTCAATAGGATGTGTTTTGCTATCCATAATGTCAGTTAATTGAACTATTTCATTAACTTGATATTCATTATAAAACAAGACATATTTCAATCCCAATATTTTAAATACCTGCTCTTGGTTGGGTTAGATCTATATCTGCCTAATTGAGATAGGATTAAGATAGTTTCTTTTGTTTGCATCTTAGAATAAGTTTGCATTTAGATTAATTTATACATTCTTTTAAGTCCTCTTCCCAAAGAGGAAAACTTTAGTAGTGGATTGGCTGAGCCCTAAATCAGCTTAAGGATCACTTTTTTGCCTGATCAGCAAGAAGGTTGATCCGATGTCTCTTTTCCATTGGTGAATGAAAATCATATTTTAAAGCCATTGGAGATTGAGAGAAGGTAACTGGACCTAGTTGAACCAGTGAGAACCACCATTCCAAACAGAAAATGAGCTGATTTAAGGTCCGGACCGGGTGGTCATCCCCGATGTTGTTGCAGCGATTTTCGAGGCTTCAACATTTTGGCGCTAGGAGGAGGGCCTGAAACTTGTTGTCTATTGGAATCTTTTCAATTTTAACATTTTATTTAATCATGATGGCTCCTCTTAAACTTCCAATTTGGAGTTGTATCCATGGACGTGCATCTTCCAATACTCCACCCGAAGTAGTAAGACTCTTGTCTTAGGTAAAGTTTAATGGTGAGAGAAATTCTTTTACTTTTAATTATGTCCTTCAATTTATTCAAAACGTTTCAAATTATGATTTTCAAGGAATTGATGAAGGCATTTTATGCAGAATTTTTACTCTCACATTTGCGGCAATAGCCAGAAACTGGTGTAGAACTCTTCCGGTTGCCTCAATTCACAGCTGGGATCAATTTGTTACAAGTTTCATTTGTAAATTTGACCACTATGATTATGATCAGGTATGTGATGAAATTGAATATATACGAAATGAAAATGAGTCTGTTAGACATTTTAATATTTGACTTCATTTGAATTGTTTAAAATTTAATGTCAAAGATGAACCTATGAAAGAAGAATCACTAGATTGGTTTGAACATAATTATTCTCTTCCTCCTATTCCCAATCCATATGAAATTAGTTCAAGCTTTGTTCCATCCCCTTCCAATATAAATGAGAAATCCAATTTCGATGTACAAATAAATTGTGATGAAGAGGTTTCACAAAGCTTGGAAAATATTTCTAATCAAATGTAAGAAGACAACAATAGCAATTTTGGAGAAAGACCTGCATTGGAATCTGAAAGTTTCTCTGCATTAAATTCAGAAAATTAGACTACAAATCAACAAGTGCAAACAACAATCAAAGTAAATAATAGCATGCAAACTGCTGTACAATTTTTTGAATCTTTTCATGATGAGCAAATGCTGAAATCAGAGCAGCAAAGAAATTTTCTTCAAAAAAGCATGAGTACGCAAATGAATGATTTAGAATATGAAATTTACAATGAGCATAATGTACAATAATTCTCAAACAGAAACATTTTTAAATGCATTATTTCAGATTCACATTTTTCGCTTTATCCTGATATTTTTAATGATGGTAATTTTTCCCCTCTTGGTGTTAATGATATTTCAGAAAATACAGAGGCTGATCTAAATGAATTACTATTAAGTTTTTATAAAGATAGAGAAGCAATTAATGATCATTCTTTTGCCATTAATGAACATGAAATTCTTGTTCCTCTGTGTTTGGATTTATTGAATAAGATTGAAGGAAATTCTAAAGAATCTTGCGAAGTCATTTATGATAATTACTCCGACATAGAGGATGTTGATTTCTATTTTTATCAAGAGAATCCTCATGATAAAATTCAAATAACATCTGAGAATGAGGAATATTTCAATTTAGAAATTATTCCAACTAATCCTCATTTTAAAGCAGCAAATTATCTTCATGATTTCACTATTCGAGAAAATATTCCAAATTATAATTCATATCATGATCAAGCTTTCATTCCTTTTCATAATCATAATTCCATTTTTAATTCACAAGTTGGAATTCGAAATTACTCAAATTCCATAATTCTGGCCAATCCTCGTGAAAAAGAAATTATTTCAAAACAATCCCAATTGTGCTGTAACATTAGTTGTAACAACAATGATTTCATTTTTTTTGTTTTCTCACTTATTTTGTATTAAATCAGATTTATTTTCAGATTTTATTTTTCAGATTTTTGATACATTACGCTGGCATATTGAACAATTTATTATCAAACATTCAATTGATACATTGTCCTGTTGGAAAATTGAAGTTTTATATTATAATCAAAAGCATCAAAAGCTATTTCAGTTTCAATTTCAATCAATGCTAATGTTTTATCAAAATCTTCTATCTTCTCAAAGGCAATATCAACAAGAGAATGTATTTTTAGAAGTCTACCAGCAATCCAATTTAATTAATAATTTTCCATTTCATTTGAAATATTTCCATCCATTTTTCATTAATTCATTTGAAAAATATTTGGAAATTTTTTCTTCTTGGAAGATTGTCAATAGCTTAACATTTACACATAACACTAACAGTTTCTTCTAGGCCTTTTAATCTAAAAGCTCATATCTACAATCTGGCCTTTCATATCCTCTTTTGAACATTTCCCAATTATTAATAGAAATCCATCCAAATTTCTATGATCCAATTGGTATTCAATTGGAAAGAAAATTTCATGAGAAGGAGATTTTAGATAAGATTCTAACAATAGTTGTACATTCTGATTTCAGGTTTAATTTTCTTAGTTCAATTAGATTTGTATTTTTATTACTAACATTTAAATTGTACATACATACAAGGATTAAAATGAGAAAATGGCTACACTGGAAATATGACTATACCTAGTCATTTTTCAAGTATATGGTTTGAATAGGAGTATAGTTAATATAGTTAATTTATTTTCGACAGTTCTGTAGATTAAAAATAAAACAAAGCAATCAGCCATTTTCATACATGTTCAGTGAAAACATTTTCTCCCAATCAGAAAATTTTAATTCTTGCTTTCCTTTTTAAATTTCTTACAGCAATACCTCTACTCTGTCTATTTTGAATAATGTCTTGATTAAATTCAATTAAGGTTGTACTTGGAATCAATCGCCTCAAAGCCACTTTTCTTAATTTCGAGATTTCCTTCTAAGATTTTCTTTTGAAATTTATATGATAAAGGTTTTGAGGATATAAAAGCTTCATGATCTCATTATCCCATGAAATGTATGACTGTATATGATAAGCTTAATTCTGATTCAATTATTATTAGTCAGTCTAACCTTTCGTGGTAATCATATGAAGTTCATATTATCTTCCTTGAAATTTGCTAAGCTGACCTTTAGGATGTCCATTTTGCTGTGTGCACACATTCAAATCTGTTTTGACATTTTTCCATAGTTAGTGGCTTTATCCCATTCTAATCTTTAGTTTATTATTTGATGATGCAATACACATCATATTTATTTACTAAAGGCATTATTAAACAGTCACTATAACAATACAGATTTTTCTCAAGTTAATTCGGAATGAACAGAGGTAATAAATTGTTGTTTCAATTCAAAAGGGAAGACTATTTTCATATTTATTTCTGGTAAATTTTGTATTTCCTGAACATGAATAAGAAGATTTTATTTAGGCTGATTACTCACTCTGATTTAGAATAAATGATGAGATGATTTTGGACAAAGGAAAATTTTTGATAAATCGAAGGAAAAATTTGAAGATTCATGAGATAGAAAAACTACAGAGAATTTTCTTCCAGGTACGCATTCACAAGTTCATTCTCATCTATTATTAGTTTCTCTTTTTCTTAGTTCATTTTTTATTTTTGTTTTGTTTTATTTGCAGGTTTTCATTTGTTTTCAAAACTTGAAGGAAGCAACAAACCCATTTCAAATTTGCAACAGGTTCAGGGAAATTTTATTTTGAGATTCATTAGAATTTGAACATTTTTAACTTTGCTTTCAACCATCAAAAAACCCAATTGAAATTTCAAGCAATATCATAGGATTCAACTTGATTTTCATATTGTTGATACTTCAGTGAAAATGTTTGCAATACTACCATCCCACTTGTCTTCGTCAATAATTTCATTCTGATATCACATCATCCACTTCACAATCATTTGTAGCGAAATATTTCATTGGAAGTAGCTTTTAGCATTTTTGATAACAAATTGTTCATAAAAGATCTTCGATGTATTACCTCGCTCATATGTCATATCGCATTTCGCATATCAAAGGTTTGTAGTTGAATATACTTCCATTATCATGAATCGCCGATGTCCGATGAACGACTTTACCGATATTGCGATGACCACATAATTTCGGACCAGATATAAAATTCAAATTAAGCTTATAAAATATCGCGTCCAACCAATCGCAATAAAAGTAGGAGCATAATTTTAAAGGGTCGATGTCTTAGATCCAATGTGTTACTAAATTTTCATCATAAAATTATTGGATCCACTCTTCATCGCATATCGGCGTATCAAGAATTGTTACATCATGTGCTTAAGATTGCTGATTGCGATTGCCGATTAGTCACGTCATTCATCGCATATCGGCATCGCAAGAATCAAATTGTGTTACATCGGGTACCAAAAAGTTCTCCAATCGCCAATTAGCTACGTCATCTATCACATCGCTGATATTGGAATTTCCAACATGATTATTCTCTGATATTCCGGTACGTCGATATCGCAACCAGTTCATCGCATTTTTATTCATGGCCATACCACTATTCCAAATTTACGATGTGCAATGTGAAATGTGCAAAGTACAAATCGCGAGATGCGGTGTACGATCTGCAAATTGCAGCATGACTGTCCCCGATTCGCAATATAAAAGTTCTTCAATAGTGTGATCGCTACATCTCATCGCACATATTTTTTTTTTTCGCATGATCTCATATCGACAATTTGCTATTTCAATCGCCAATGCGATAAACTCCAACGCATGTCTCTACATGCAATGCGAATCATTTGATAAGGCGATGTGTTATTTTAAAAGCAAGCGTGGGCAACCACTATGGTAAGAAAGAAAATAATGACCAATTTGCAGTATATTTAAATCATTTCGATTTCTCATATATTTCAATTTTAAATATATAATTCCATAATTAAATATGGAATTCAAGACATCTCTATTTTCATATTTAAATTTTATTATTTTGGATTTGGTCTTGATTCTGGACAATTTATAAAATCATGGAGTTTATATGAAACTTATAATATTTTGAGAAACATTCGTTACTGCAAATTCGCATTCTCATTTTTGATGCATTTCTTTTAATTTCAATTCCCTTGAGCACTAAGCATTCCATTTTTACATTTTACTGCTTGCTTTAGTGTAAATTAAATAAATAATGATTTTGGGTTATAGGATTTTGGTTAGTTTGACTTCTTCATGTTTTTAATGTTAATTAAAATAAGAAGTTAGCTAGTTTGGAGAAACTAATACCTTTCAGGTAAGATCAAAAGCAATCATCTAATGGTAAGATTCATGTACCCACTTTCATTTATTTCCATTTCATTAATTTAGTTTCAGTTTTGTTTTTCTGATATATAAATCTCTTTTGCAGCTCTTCATAAAAGCTTCCAATCCTCTGCCAGATCATATTTTCGAAGTCCATACTCTTCTCCTGGCTTAATTTCAAGAATCAGCAATAATCTTTATCGAAACAGCTACACCAGTAAGTTTCTGAACCTTTAGTTTGTTTCTTTAAGTTTTTTTTTAGAAAATGATTAAGATGATGCTTTGAAACAAGAAGATTGTTATCAGATAGAAAATTTTCGTTGTGGCTGAAATGATCATCACTGCTATCCAAAAAGCTAAAAACACTTACAACCTTACAAGGTATGATTTTTCTAAATCTCGACATAAGAAGGACTGATTACACGATTATTTTCTTTTTCTTCATATTGTTGAGACAATGGTATAACCATTCTTGTTAGAGTTTGTATTTCGAAAACTTGGATTTTCCTTTCACTTTTCAATTTCTTCATTTCTGTTTGCTGATTTCTTTCTCATTTTAGCATAAGGATTATTTTTCCTTTGGTTTTCAGTTTTGATTTTGGTGAATTTGCCATGATTTATATGGAAGGCCTTCTTGTTACCTAACTATGGCTGGCATACACGGAAAAAAAAATTGTTAATAGTCATTTATTAACTTTTTCTTAAATCTCTTAGTAAAGTTTGATTTTCTTATTATAAAGGTAGACATACTTAAGGAAGAGATTACCAATTTAGAGAAATTGACAAAGTATCATAAAATCTGAAGAAATTTCTTTTCATCAAAATTGTAATCATTTTGAGATTTTAATATTTTATTAAGATCTTTCAAAGTTCTATTATCAGTCAAGAAAAGTTATTTTTAACCAAGTAAAGACACTTTACAGCAAAGCACCTTTTAACTCTAAAATTGTTATTCTTAACTCTTAAGGAGTCAATGATTCTCCCTGTCCCAAAGAGCCTTATTTTTCTAGAGTATAATCCAGAGATATATTTAAACTTAAAAGATAAGAGGTCTCATCATGAGCCTGCTTACCATGATCATAGGGGGAAAATAGGCTAACATTACCAACACTGCTAAACAAACCAGGGTAATGGCTTATGATTGTAAACAATTATAAGACAAGGGGTCTCATCACGAGCCAACTTGTTCAGTCCAATTATAACCAGTGAATGGCATTGTCAATTATCTGGCTACCAAACCAGGACAATGGCTTTTAAGATTCATAATAAAAATAAAAAATAAAAAATAAAATAAAAATAAAAAAGAAACATATATAAATGGATTTATCTCTAGGTCAATAATTCTTAAAGAGATGGGATTCTGAATCATTGGTGATTAAAAGGTAACCCTGTCGAGACTATAGATGTTTGCTGGCAACAGTGGCTCTACCTGTGACAAATGAGTATATTTTAAAAGCTAAGCTATAAAGTGACCCCTGCTTTATCTCTACAACTAATTAAGGACTGATATAGAGTTTTGAAATATTTTAATTTATGAGGAATTTTAAGAAAAATTACAGTTAGATGATTCTTGCTTTTATTCAGACTAATGAACCTAGTCAAGCATTTCAAGCATAATTCTCTCTTCTTTAATTAGTTTTACATTGATTTTAGGAAAATCTTATTCATATCAAACAGAGATAACTGGCTCTTCTCCCGTGTGTCGCCATTGTTGTGGTAAAACACAACCCCCCCATTTTTGACTTGTTCACTTCAAATAATGGGGACCATTTCTATAAATTTTTAGCTAAACACATTTTAGGATTTTTATTTATTTGATTATCCTACGCAATTGCTAATTTTTCATTTTCTTTATATTCTTGTTTTGATTGCTTTGTTAAAATCAATTTTTAATCAGCTTCCCATTGATGCTTATTTTACCTCATTTGGTCAACTGGTTTGAAAATGTTACTCCTTTAAAGTCCCATCATTTATCTAGTCTGGGTTAAAAATGCTATTTTTATTCTTTTTATTTCTTTTCGAAGTGGCTGTAGTTTAAAAAATTTCATAACTAAACTAAACATCATTAAAATAAAACCAAAATAAAAAACCGATATTCAACATTAAATTTTGAGATTAATTAAATTGATTATTATAATAAAATATAATTAATTTAATTAAAATTAAAACTTAATATATAGTAAATAAATAAAACAAAACAAAATAAAAATAAAAATTTCACATCGCATATCACAATATTGGATCTATCGCAATTTTTATAACACGCACATTTAAAAAACCTCGATCCAAAGTTCTTGTGATATGCGATAAGGCCAAATGTGATGTGTTAAAAGATTTTAATATAAAGTTTTTTTCACCCATTATGCCTCCCACACCTCCACCTCACTCACCCTCACGTCACCCTCACCTCACACTCCACTCACCATATCCCTCCATAATCTCACGTGGATGAATTAATGGGTTTGGATTGATTTCAATGGTTTGTTTTATGGGTTTGGATTGATTCCAATGGTTTGTAAATTAATGTTTATATTTTTATATTATAATAATTATAATGTTTATTATAATTTTAATATAATTTGAATTATAATATTAATTATATTTAAATTAACTTTTTCAAATCATTTGTATATTAATTTAATTTTGTAACTTAATTAATTTCTAAATTAGATAATAATTAATTATATTTAATTGTATATTTTAGTTAGTTAATAATTAATTTAGAATTAATTATTAGATAATTAGAATCTAATTTAGGATTAAATTTCTAATTAAAAATTCTGATTTTTAGCCCAGCAACATAATTTCCAGAATTATGCCAGATTTGACTCATCAACTTTGGAAGCTCATAGAATGAGTTTTACTTGGCCAAATGAGGCCCAGGATGGCTCATTGGAAAGGTAAAATCAAGGAGAAAATTTATGAGGAGGTTCCACTAATAGATTTGGTCATTAATTGGATCAAAAATCATGTAGAAGATCAAGCTCTGAATTTCTCAAACAAAATCAATTTTCTGATTTATTTTCTGCATTTTCATTTGTCCAAGCCTCTTCTAATTGCAGGTTCATTCGTCAATAATATCCTTGGCCAATTAAACCATCCCAGGCATCTATAGAGAGCTTATATTTTATTTTCAATTATTTATTTAAATTAAATTTGATTGGGTTTATTTTAATGCCAGAAATGGTATTTTGATTTTATTCATTGCATCTTAATTTATTTTGATTTCTTTTTGCAGGAAAACAGTAGAAGAAATGAGGAGAAAAGATCTCAATCAATAAGAATGCTCCAGCAATTAAAGATTGGAATTCAGAGCAAATAAAATTAGATTGGGCAGATTTCTCTTCAACAAACTTTCCTCTCAATAATTCCTTTGCAAATATTATAAATAGTAGATTGCAGAATGTAATAGTGGTTGCTCTCCTTTACAATTCTGGAATTTTAAAAGCACTTTTGTAATAGGGATTTAGAGCTGTAGGTGGGAGGAGTGGAATCTCAGATCTGGGGATTATTGAGGTTTTTCTTTTATATCCTGAGTTATGTATAATGAACAGATTTTGCACTATTGTAGCTCTGATTTTGAAAGCAGAAGCTTAGGTATTGTACAGGACTATTAGAGACCGGAGCTAGAGAAATGGATTCAACAAATTGGTATTTCGAATACTATTATTTTAAGTGCTAGTTTTATTTTATGATAACAGGAATGGTGTTAATTTACTTACATATTTGTGTACTTTTGTCGGTATGGGTAATTTGCTTATATTTTATGTTGTTATTTATCTCTGCTCTTATGGGCTGAATTCTGATTTCTGAGTAACTATTTACTCATAAATCTGTCTTTTAATATTGGATGAATAAATAGTGATATGTTGTGAACTTCTTCCACATATTATTGTTTAATAATTCAAGTTACTGATTAAATGATCAATACCATTTTGTGAACTACTTCCTCAGTGTTGTTGATTGATTATTTCAGTTAAAAGGTCTCAATAGGATGTGTTTTGCTATCCATAATGTCAGTTAATTGAACTATTTCATTAACTTGATATTCATTATAAATAAGACATATTTCAATCCCAATATTTTAAATACCTGCTCTTGGTTGGGTTAGATATATATCTGCCTAATTGAGATAGGATTAAGATAGTTTCTTTTGTTTGCATCTTAGAATAAGTTTGCATTTAGATTAGTTTCTACATTCTTTTAAGTCTTCTTCCCAAAGAGGCAAACTTTAGTAGTGGATTGGCTGAACCCTAAATCAACTTAAGGATCACTTTCTTGCCTGATCAGCAAGAATGTTGATCTGATGTCTCTTTTCCATTGGTGAATGAAAGTCATATTTTAAAGCCATTGGAGATTGAGAGAAGGTAACTGGACCTAGTTGAACCAGTCAGAACCACCATTCCAAACGGAAAAGGAGCTGATTTAAGGTCCGAACCGAGTGGTCATCCCCCATGTTGTTGCAACGATTTTCGAAGCTTCAACATTTTGGCGCTAGAAGGAGGGCCTGAAATTTGTTGTCTGTTGGAGTCTTTTCAATTTTAACATTTTATTTAATCACGATGGCTCCTCTTAAACTTCCAATTTGGAGTTGTATCCATGGACGTGCATCTTCCAATACTCCACCCGAAGTGGTAAGACTCTTGTCTTAGGTAAAGTTTAATGGTGAGAGAAATTCTTCTGCTTTTAATCATGTCCTTCAATTTATTCAAAATGTTTCAAATTATGATTTTCAAGGAATTGATGAAGGCATTTTATGCAGAATTTTTACTCTCACATTTGCGGCAATAGCCAGAAACTGGTGTAGAACTCTTCCGGTTGCCTCAATTCACGGCTGGGATCAATTTGTTACAAGTTTCATTTGTAAATTTGACCACTATGATTATGATCAGGTATATGATGAAATTGAATATCTACAAAATGAAAATGAGTCTGTTGGAAATTTTAATATTCGACTTCATTTGAATTGTTTAAAATTTAATGTCAAAGATGAACCGATGAAACAAGAATCACTAGATTGGTTTGAACATAATTATTCTCTTCCTCATATTCCCGATCCATATGAAATTAGTTCAAGCTTTGTTCCATCCCCTTCCAATATAAATGAGAAATCCAATTTCGATGTACAAATAAATTGTGATGAAGAGGTTTCACAAATCTTGGAAAATATTTCTAATCAAATGCAAGAAGACAACAACAACAATTTTGGAGAAAGACCTGCATTGGAATTTGAAAGTTTCTCTGCATTAAATTCAGAAAATCAGATTGCAAATCAGCAAGTGCAAACAACAATCAAAGTAAATAATAGCATGCAAACTGCTGTACAAATTTCTGAATCTTTTCATGATGAGCAAATGCTGAAATCAGAGCAGCAAAGCAATCTTCTTCAAAAAAGCATGAGTACGCAAAGGAATGATTTAGAATCTGAAATTTACAATGAGCATAATGTACAAGAATTCTCAAACAGAAACATTTTTAAATGCATTATTTCATATTCACATTTTTCCCTTTATCCTGATATTTTTAATGATGGTAATTTTTCCCCTCTTGGTGTTAATGATATTTCAGAAAATACAGAGGCTGATCTAAATGAATTACCATTAAGTTTTTATTAAGATAGAGAAACAATTAATGATCATTCTTTTGCCATTAATGAACATGAAATTCTTGTTCCTCCGTGTTTGGATTTATTGAATAAGATTGAAGGAAATTCTAAAGAATCTTGCGAAGTCATTTATGATAATTACTTCGACGTAGAGGATGTTGATTTCTATTTTTATCAAGAGAATCCTTATGATAAAATTCAAATAACATTTGATAATGAGGAACATTTCAATTTAGAAATTATTCTAACTAATCCTCATTTTAAAGCAACAAATTATCTTCATGATTTCACTATTCGAGAAAATATTCCAAATTATAATTCATATCATGATCAAGATTTCATTCCTTTTCATAATCATAATTCCATTTTTAATTCACAAGTTGGAATTCGAAATTACTCAAATTTCATAATTCTGGCCAATCCTTGTGAAAAAGAAATTATTTCAAAACAATCACAATTGTGTTGTAACATTAGTTGTAACAATAGTGATTTCATTTTATTTTTGTTTCCTCACTTATTTTGCATTAATTCAGATTTATTTTTAGATTTTATTTTTCAGATTTTTGATACATTACGCTGGCATATTGAGCACTTTATTATCAAACATTCAATTGATACATTTCCCTGTTGGAAAATTGAAGTTTTATATTATAATCAAAAGCATCAAAAGCTATTTCAGTTTCAATTTCAATCAATGCTAATGTTTTATCAAAAGCTTCTATCTTCTCAAAGGCAATATCAACAAGAGAATGTGCTTTTAGAGGTCTTCCAGCAATCCAATTTAATTAATAATTTTCCATTTCATTTGAAAGATTTCCATCCATTTTTCATTAATTCATTTGAAAAATATTTGGAATTTTTTCCTTCATGGAAGATTGTCAATAGCTTAACATTTACACATAACACTAATAGTTTCTTCCAGGCCTTTGAATCTAAAAGCTCATATCTACAATCTGGCCTTTCATCTCCTCTTTTGAAAATTTCCCAATTATTAATAAAAATCCATCCAAATTTCTATGATCTAATTGGTATTCAATTGGAAAGAAAATTTCATGAGAAGGAGATTTTAGATAAGCTTCTAACAATAGTTGTACATTTTGATTTCAGGTTTAATTTTCTTAGTTCAATTAGTTTTGTATTTTTATTACTAACATTTGAATTGTACATACATACAATGATTAAAATGAGAAAATGGTTACACTGGAAATATGACTATACCTAGTCATTTTTCAAGTATATGGTTTGAATAGGAGTAGAGTTAATATAGTTAATTTATTTTCAACAGTTCTGTAGATTAAAAATAAAACAAAGCAATCAGCCATTTTCATACATGTTCAGTGAAAACATCTTCTCCCAATCAGAAAATTTTAATTCTTGCTTTCCTTTTTAAATTTCTTACAGCAATACCTCTACTCTGTCTATTTTGAATAATGTCTTGATTAAATTCAATTAAGGTTGTACTTGGCATCAATCGCGTCAAAGCCACTTTTCTTAATTTCGAGATTTCCTTCTAAGATTTTCTTTTGAAATTTATATGATAAAGGTTTTGAGGATATAAAAGCTTCATGATCTCATTATCCCATGAAATGTATGACTGTATATGATAAGCTTAATTCTGATTCAATCATTATTAGTCAGTCTAACCTTTCATGTTAATCATATGAAGTTCATATTATCTTCCTTGAAATTTGCTAAGCTAACCTTTAGGATGTCCATTTTGCTGTGTGCACACATTCATATCTGGTTTGACATTTTTCCACAATTAGTGGCTTTATCCCATTCTGATATTTAGTTTATTATTTGATGATGCAATACGCATCATATTTATTTACTAAAGGCATTATTAAAGAGTCACTATAACAATACAAATTTTTCTCAAGTTAATTCGGAATGAGCAGAGGTAATAAATTGTTGTTTCAATTCAAAAGGGAAGACTATTTTCATATTTATTTCTGGTAAATTTTGTATTTCCTGAACATGAATAAGAAGATTTTATTTAGGTTGATTACTCACTCTGATTTAGAATAAATGATGAGATTATTTTGGACAAAGGAAAAATTTTGATAAATCGAAGGAAAAATTTGAAGATTCATGAGGTAAAAAAACTACAGAGAATTTTCTTCCAGGTATGCACTCACAAGTTCATTCTCATCTATTATTAGTTTCTCTTTTTCTTAGTTCATTTTTTATTTTGTTTTGTTTTATTTGCAGGTTTTCAT
Organism: Pinus albicaulis; assembly: GCA_034641835.2. Classification (NCBI taxonomy): domain Eukaryota; kingdom Viridiplantae; phylum Streptophyta; class Pinopsida; order Pinales; family Pinaceae; genus Pinus; species Pinus albicaulis. Next base: position 612,573,134 of record CM076573.1, read on the forward strand.
TTGTTTTCAAAACTTGAAGTAAGCAGCAAACCCATTTCAAATTTGCAACAGGTTCAGGGAAATTTTATTTTGAGATTCATTAGAATTTAAACATTTTTAACTTTGCTTTCAACCATCAAAAAACCCAATTGAAATTTCAAGCAATATCATAGGATTCAACTTGATTTTCATATTGTTGATACTTCAGTGAAAATGTTTGCAATACTACCATCCCACTTGTCTTCGTCAATAATTTCATTCCGATATCACATCATCCACTTCACAACCATTTGTAGCGAAATATTTCATTGGAAGTAGCTTTTAACATTTTTGATAACAAATTGTTCATAAAAGATCTCCGATGTATTACCTCGCTCATATGTCATATCGCATTTCGCATATCAGAGGTTTGCAGTTGAATATACTTCCATTATCATGAATCGTCGATCTCCGATAAACGACTTTATCAATATTGCGATGACCACATAATTCCGGACTCGATATAAAATTCAAATCAAGTTTATAAAATATCGCGTCCAACCAATCGCAATAAAAGTAGGAGCATAATTTTAAAGGGTCGATGTCTCAGATCCAATATGTTACTAAATTTTCATCATAAAATTATTGAGTCCACTCTGCATCGCATATCGACGTATCAAGAATTGTTACATCATGTGCTTAAGATTTCCGATCGCGATTGTCGATTAGTCACGTCATTCATCGCATATCAGCATCACAAGAATCAAATTGTGTTACATCGGGTACCAAAAAGTTTGCCAATTGCCGATTAGCTACGTCATCCATCGCATCGCCGATATTGGAATTTCCAATATGATTATTCTCCGATATTTCGGTATGCCGATATCGCAATCGCTTCATCACATTTTTATTCATGGCCATACCACTATTCCAAATTTGCGGTGTGCAATGTGCAATGTGCAAAGTACAAATCATGAGATGCGGTGTACGATTTGCAAATTGCAGCATGACTGTCCCCGATTCGCAATATAAAAGTTCTTCAATAGTGTGATCGCTACATGTCATCGCACATATTTTTTTTTCGCATGATCTCATATCGACAATTTGCTATTTCAATCGCCGATGCGATAAACTCCAACACATGTCTCTACATGCAATGCGAATCATTTGATAAGGCGATGTGTTATTTTAAAAGAAAGTGTGGGCAACCACTATGGTAAGAAAGCAAATAATGACCAATTTGCAGTATATTTAAATCATTTCTATTTCTCATATATTTCAGTTTTAAATATATAATTCCATAATTAAATATGGAATTCAAGACATCTCTATTTTCATATTTAAATTTTATTATTTTGGATTTGGTATTGATTCTGGACAATTTATAAAATCATGGAGTTTATATGAAACTTATAATATTTTGAGAAACATTTGTTACTGCAAATTCGCATTCTCATTTTTGATGCATTTATTTTAATTTCAATTCCCTTGAGCACTAAGCATTCCATTTTTACATTTTACTGCTTGCTTTAGTGTAAATTAAATAAATAATGATTTTGGGTTATAGGATTTTGGTTAGTTTGACTTCTTCATGTTTTTAATGTTAATTAAAATAAGAAGTTAGCTAGTTTGGAGAAACTAATACCTTTCAGGTAAGATCAAAAGCTATCATCCAATGGTAAGATTCATGTACCCACTTTCATTTATTTCCATTTCATTACTTTGGTTTCAGTTTTGTTTTTCTGATATATAAATCTCTTTTGCAGCTCTTCATAAAAGCTTCCAATCCTCCGCGAGATCATATTTTCGAAGTCCATACTCTTCTCCTGGCTTAATTTCAAGAAGCAGCAATAATCTTTATCGAAACAGCTACACCAGGAAGTTTCTGAACCTTTAGTTTGTTTCTTTAAGTTTTTTTTTTAGAAAATGATTAAGATGATGCTTTGAAACAAGAAGATTGTTATCAGACAGAAAATTTTCGTTGTGGCTGAAATGATCATCACTGCTATCCAAAAATCCTAAAAACACTTACAACCCTACAAGGTATGATTTTTCTAAATCTCGACATAAGAAGGACTGATTACACGATTATTTTCTTTTTCTTCATATTGTTGAGACAATGGTATAACCATTCTTGTTAGAGTTTGTATTTCAAAAACTTGGATTTTCCTTTCACTTTTCAATTTCTTCATTTCTGTTTGCTGATTTATTTCTCATTTTAGCATAAGGATTCTTTTTCCTTTGGTTTTCAGTTTTGATTTTGGTGAATTTGCCATGATTTATATGGAAGGCCTTCTTGTTACCTAACTATGGTTGGCATACATGGAGAAAAAAATTGTTAATAGTCATCTATTAACTTTTTCTTAAATCTCTTAGTAAAGTTTGATTTTCTTATTATAAATGTAGACATACTTAAGGAAGAGATTACCAATGTAGAGAAGTTGACAAAGTATCATAAAATCTGGAGAAATTTATTTTTCATCAAAATTGTAATCATTTTGAGATTTTAATATTTTATTAAGATCTTTCAAAGTTCTATTATCAGTCAAGAAAAGTTATTTTTAACCAAGTAAAGACACTTTACAGCAAAGCACCTTTTAACTCTAAAATTGTCATTCTTAACTCTTAAGGAGTCAATGATTCTTCCTGTCCCAAAGAGCCTTATTTTTCTAGAGTATAATCCAGAGATATATTTAAACTTAAAAGATAAGAGGTCTCATCATGATCCTGCTTACCATGATCATAGGGGAAAAATAGGTTGACATTACCAACACTGTTAAACAAACCAGGGTAATGGCTTATGATTGCAAACAATTACAAGACAAGGGGTCTCATCACGAGCCAGCTTGTTCAGTCCAATTATAACCAGTGAATGGAATTGTTAACTATCTGGCTACCAAACTAGGACAATGGCTTTTAAGATTCATAATAAAAATAAAAAATAAAAAATAAAATAAAAATAAAAAAGAAACATATATAAATGGATTTATCTCTAGGTCAATAATTCTTAAAGAGATGGGATTCTGAATCATTGGTGATTAAAAGGTAACCCTGTCGAGACTATAGATGTTTACTGGCAATAGTGGCTCTACCTGTGAGAAATGAGTATATTTTAAAAGCTAAGCTGTAAAGTGACCCCTACTTTATCTCTACAACTAATTAAGAACTGATATAGAGTTTTGAAATATTTTAATTTATGAGGAATTTTAAGAAAAATTACAGTTAGATGATTCTTGCTTTTATTCAGACAAATGAACCTAGTCAAGCATTTCAAGCATAATTCTCTCTTCTTTAATTAGTTTTACTTTTATTTTAGGAAAATCGTTTTCATATCAAACAGAGATAATTGGCTCTTCTCCCGTGTGTCGCCATTGTTGTGGTAAAACACAACCACCCCATTTTTGACTTGTTCACTTCAAATAATGGGGACCCTTTCTATAAATTTTTGGCTAAATACCTTTTAGGATTTTTATTTATTTGATTATCCTATGCAATTGTTAATTTTTCATTTTATTTGTATTCTTGTTTTGATTGCTTTGTTAAAATCAATTTTTAATAAGCTTCCCATTGATGCTTGTTTTACCTCATTTGGTCAACTGGTTTGAAAATGGTACTCTTTTAAAGTCCCATAATTTATCTAGTCTGGGTTAAAAATGTTATTTTTATTATTTTTATTTATTTTCGAAGTGGTTGTAGTTTAGAAAATTTTATAACTAAACTAAACATCATTAAAATAAAACCAAAATAAAAAACTGATATTCAACATTAAATTTTGAGATTAATTAAATTATTTTTCAAGATGCTTTCCGGATTAAATTAATTATTATAATAAAATATAATTAATTTAATTAAAATTAAAAGTTAATATATAAAAAATAAATAAAATAAAATAAAATAAAAATAAAAATTTCACATCGCATATCGTAATATCGGATCCATCGCAATTTTTATAACACGCACATTTAAAAAACCCCGATCCAAAGTTCTTGCGATATGCGATAAGGCCAAATGTGATGTGTTAAAAGATTTTAATATAAAGTTTTTTCACCCCTTATGCCTCCCGCACCTCCACCTCACTCACCCTCACATCACCCTCACCTCACACTCCACTCACCATATCCCTCCATAATCTCACGTGGATGAATTAATGGGTTTGGATTGATTTCAATGGTTTGTTTTATGGGTTTGGATTGATTCCAATGGTTTGTAAATTAATGTTTATATTTTTATATTATAATAATTATATTATAATTATAATGTTTATTATAATTTTAATATAATTTGAATTATAATATTAATTATATTTAAATTAATTTTTTCAAATCATTTGTATATTAATTTAATTTTGTAACTTAATTAATTTCTAAATTAGATGATAATTAATTAGAATTAATTATATATATTAGTTAGTTAATAATTAATTTATAATTAATTATTAGATAATTAGAATATAATTTAGGATTAAATTTCTAATTAAAAATTCTGATTTTTAGACCAGCAACAGAGTTTCCAGAATTATGCCAAATTTGACTCATCAACTTTGGAAGCTCATAGAATGAGTTTTACTTGGCCAAATGAGGCTCAGGACGGCTCATTGGAAAGATAAAATCAAGGAGAACATTTCTGAGGAGGTTCCACTAATAGATTTGGTCATTAATTGGGTCAAAAATCATGCAGAAGATCAAGCTCCGAATTTCTAAAACAAAATCAATTTTCTGATTTATTTTCTGCATTTTCATTTGTCCAAGCCTCTTCTAATTGCAGATTCATTCGTCAATAATATCCTTGGCCAATTAAACCATCCCAGGCATCAATAGAGAGCTTATATTTTACTTTCAATTATTTATTTAAATTAAATTTGATTGGGTTTGTTTTAATGCCAGAAATTGTATTTTGATTTTATTTGTTGCATCTTAATTTATTTTGATTTCTTTTTGCAAGAAAACAGTAGAAGAGATAAGGAGAAAAGATCTCAATCAATAAGAATGCTCCAGAAATTAAAGATTGGAATTTTGAGCAAATAAAATTGAATTGGGCAGATTTCTCTTCTGAAAACTTTCCTCTCAAGAATTCCTTTGCAAATATTATAAATAGCAGATTGCAGAATGTAATAGGGGCTGCTCTCTTCTGCAATTCTTGAATTCTAAAATCACTTTTGTAATATGGATTTAGAGTTGTAGGTGAGAGGAGTGGAATCTCAGATCTGGAGATTATTGAGGTTTTTCTTTTACATTCTGAGTTATGTATAATAAACAGAGTTTGCACTATTGTAGCTCTGCTTTTGAAAGCAGAAACTTAGGCATTGTAAAGGACTATTAGAGACTGGAGCTGGAGAAATGGATTCAATAAATTGGTATTTCGAATACTATTATTTTAAATGCTAGTTTTATTTTATGATAACAGGAATGGTGTCAATTTACTTACATATTTGTGCACTTTTGTCGGTATGGGTAATTTGCTTCTATTTTATGTTGTTATTTATCTCTGCTCTTATGGGCTGAATTCTGATTTCTGAGTAACTATTTACTCATAAATCTGTCTTTTAATATTGGATGAATAAATAGTGATATGTTGTGAACTTCTTCCGCATATTATTTTTTAATAATTCAAGTTACTGATTAAATGATCAATACCATTTTGTGAACTACTTCCTGAGTGTTGTTGATTGATTATTTCAGTTAAAAGGTCTCAATAGGATGTGCTTTGTTATCCATAATGTCAGTTAATTGAACTATTTTATTAACTTGATATTCATTATAAACAAGACATATTTCAATCCCAATATTTTAAATACCTGCTCCTTGTTGGGTTAGATCTATATCTGCCTAATTGAGATAGGATTAATATAGTTTCTTTTGTTTGCATCTTAGAATAAGTTTGCATTTCGATTAATTTCTACATTCTTTCAAGTCCTCTTCCCAAAGAGGCAAACTTTAGTAGTGGATTGGCTGAGCCCTAAATCAGCTTAAGGATCACTTTCTTGCCTGATCAGCAAGAAGGTTGATCTGATGTCTCTTTTCCATTGGTGAATGAAAGTCATATTTTAAAGCCATTGGAGATCGAGAGAAGGTAATTGGACCTAGTTGAACCAGTCAGAACCACCATTCCAAATTAAAAAAACTAAAAGGAGCTGATTTGGAGTCCCATCAGTGGTCATCCCCCTCATGTTGTTGCAAGTTGATTTTCTAGGCTTCAACACATCCTTAATGTGTCTCCCCGATATTACACCAATCAACTCCTTATTGCGTAACCGTGAGGGGACATCAAGGAATTTGGGAAAATCATCCCCTCCTAGATAGGCTAGTGATAAATTACATGTCCTCCTCAGTGGGCTGGTACCACTAATCAGGACCGACATGAAAATCCTGTTGGTGGGCATCCCACATGTAGATCAACTATAATAATAAGCCACTATGCCCCTTCAGGGTTGTAGCCTCTTCATAGAACTTAAGGAGGCCTACCTCCCTTAAGAGAAACTGGGTGGGTGGTGTAATAGGGCGAGGTACAAAATTCTATCCCTCTCCCTTGCCTCCCACTATTGTATCTTGTCATAATTTTCATCCTTTTTTTCGGGAAATAACTCCCTAGAGGTCGTTGGGTCAAAACCTCCACAGATCAGGGCATGCTATTCAAGAAGGACTCACACAACCACACTTGTACACTAAAAACTAGATATTATAGATTGTAGAACTCACCCGTAGATCCTACGTTTGATGTAGATCCCGCGGGGTCCAAACCCCCAACAACCCTTCTTCCTCTTCAACCTGGAAATCAAGAAGAGACATGCACGAAAATCTAGTTGTACAACATATATCTTTCCTAAATGTCAGTGTAATCCATGTGAAACATCATATAAACAATAATAAATGCTTAATTAACAATCTTTTCACATATGCAAGCAGATATTAACACGTGAATTCGGGAACAAGATGGTTCTTCTTCATTACAAACAGCATGTACAATAATAGAAAGGTGGAGAGATCACCTGAATCCTTCCACGATCTTCAAACAGACCGTTACCTAGACCCGTCCCGCCCTTGCCTCACTAGGATTCTTTCAAGACTTGTGCACACGAGATGACATATAAGCTAATGAACATCTCCAGGAAACAAGGGTTTCCTATAAAAATCTGGGAAGTGCAGGAGGCATGGGAAATCAGACTTGAATTGGGCTCCAACAGAGTATAATGTCTATAATTTTCTCCCTCCCTTAAGCCATGCACATGAGGGGCTTTTATACTCCCTCAAAGTAGTTTCAATCTATTAGAAACAGTTGGCCATGGGCTGGGGTGGTTGAATTACGGGAATAACCATCAACCTAGCCTCGAAAATAGGGATTTTTATATATTTTTTAATGATTTTAATGGAATATGCAGAAAAGTATCTATGGACTTGCGTAAACATGCGGAAAATTCTGGGCATACCCGCATATGGGATTTTAAACACAGTTTTTTATGAACTTTATTCAAGTCTATGGGAATGGGCGCCCAAGGCCAAAGAGACAATCATGAATCACATGAGGGTGAAAAATGATTCTATAATAGATGCCCCCTAATATATGAGGTCAGAAGGGGTACATGATGGCTAAAATGTATTATGTGCATAGAAAGAACTTCGTGAGGACAAGAGAGGACTTCACCAGATTTCAGCCTGCCAAAAACCAATGAAAGAAAACAGAGAGGTAACTCATGTCTAAGGCGAGCATACCCATGCTCAGTCAAAAATATATCCATATAGAAAGTACAGAATAGATCCAGAATGTATACAAGTATAGCTGAACTGACAGTACACAATGAATCAACTGAGAACGGCCCGGAAGTACAAGTCGGAATCAATGTCCAAGTATCACATATATCAAAATGATCAATAATGCTAAAAATAGATGTATGATCACAAAAGTAACTGAATCTCCAGGTACCAAATCATAAGGGGTGGAACACATGGTACAATCACGCAACTCGGGAACCAAAATATAGGATGTACTAACACTGCAACATATAAAGGTGGACGACATCACTGGCAGAAACTGAATGGACTGTCAAAAGTGAACCGAAAGATGCTGATGCAACCCGAGGTCTTCACCGATCTCGATGGCACAATTCTACACAATGGGAATAAATGAGCTGAAGTCGATCATGTGAGAAATTGTTTGATTACCGATCAATAATGTATACTGTTAACAAACGTGAGACAACCCACCGATAATGAAAATGAGTGTCAAGGTGCCCCAGTACAATCTAACAAGTGCGAATGAATGAGTTGAAGTCGAACACTTGGAAGAATCTACCAATCAGGAGGCAATGATGAATCCCCACTGTCGATAGCGAAGAGTTTGCCACTGATGACTGCAAACCCTAAGGTACTGACAAAAAGACTCTAGATATTATTCCCAGAGCAATGATTCGGAGTCGATGGGAAAAGATCTGCTGGAAGGAAGGCATTAAGGCATCCCACATCAGTCCAGCGCGAGTGTAACCCGCAGGCCAAGATTTGGAAGGAATCGGACGAAGTAGAGTGATGGAACCAAAACCGAAGTACGTTTCCAACATGCACAAGATGAAGCTAGCGCACGGAAGAAACCCTCTGAACCAACCAATAATGAAAGCTGACACAGAGGCGAGATATCCACCGATAGGGTCAAATGGAAATCAAGGTACTGCACGAATCCCAAGTGTGATAATGTATGCTGACATCGAACACAAGGAAAACCACTCAGTCAAAGACCCATAATGATGATCAAATGCTGAGCACAAGGTCACCTATCAATGATGGAAATAGGGCCAAGGTGCGGCTCTAGGTTTACTCTCAGAGCAATATGTCGTAGTCGATGAGAGACAAACCCGCCAACAAGAAGTCAATGGAGACCTTCTCAAACCAGCACGAGCAGAAGACCAAAACATCTGATGTGATAGAACAAGATATTGACAAGACCGGGAAGGCCGACTGAATAATGAGTCAAGAGACACTGCAGAATGGCCGACTCTGGTTAAACTTCCCTTGAACAAAAGCATGACTCGTGATGACCATGGCAGTAAAAAGTGACACTGTATAAGTCTGTTATGCAGGAGGCAGAACAAACTCTCCATATGATTGGAAGAGATAACCAACCGGGGGAGAACTGACAAGTGAAACATGGTAAAGGCTGAACCTAGGTCAAAACTAAACCATCCCAAATGAAGGAAATATATATAAGTATATGTGCTTTGTTCAAGGGCGACAAACTGACTCTGTACTGCCATCAAAATAACGAAGATACATCCCGTTCCTGCTCTTTTTGTTATATTTTATTTTTTTGTCTTTTTCATATAATAAGCCTGAAAAAGAATAAAAGAATGCTATGGTACAATGGATAGAACGAGTATCAAGAAACAGATGCACTAGTTCCTGGGATTGGAACGATCCTATGCTCAATGCAAGGTGGCGGAAACTGGTAAGCGATACTAAGAGGAATGTTCCATCCATAGGTAAAAGGGTGTCAAGTTGCGATAGCTAAGTGCATGCAATGGTTAACTTGTACAGATAGACAAGGTCAAAAGTTGGCTTAAACATTGAGTCCAAATGAAGCCGGCTAAAGGCCAGGATAAACAAGTAGCCAATATGAAATGCAGTAATACAACTCAACAACACCAGGGAGCCTCTAGGGTAATAGCCAGAAAAATGATAGTGGAGAAGAAGAAGAATGAAGCTTCAACACATAAGTCATGGCGGGACTAAAGAGGACTCCCGAGCCTACATAAAATGCAGCATGGGCAACAAGTGATAGCGAGGAACTAACTAGGAAGCCCATGTAAAGGAAGGCTCTACCACCAAGTCATGATTAAATAATCGGCGAGTGAAATGGGTAAAATAATCATGACCTGATGGGATCGACCCTATGGCAAGTGATCAGAATGGAGGCTAGTATGCAAAATGCAACGGAAAGTGGATTTCCTAACCTATATGCTAGTGAAGATCATATACCTACCATGACAGGTCAGTAGTCATGGATCAAAAACCGGAAAAATCTCAACTTCATCAAAATGGACCTGAAAATATACCAATCTGGGCACTTACAAGCATCCGGGTTATGCAGCTTAAGATAGATTGAAAAAATAAGCATAACAAATTTTTGCAAAAAATTTCAAATTCTGGGCATAAATACACATGTTACCTCACATTTGGTTCATTGTTACTTGCTGATTTGGGAAAAAGAGGTCTGGAGAAAAACCCTCTTTCGTCAAAATAGGAGCAATCAGTGATCAAACTTCGCCGAATCAGTTAGGTAAGCTCTTAATCCATCATTATTATCAATTTTGTCCATTAATAGAGTTAAAATTCAGAAATTTCACCATAGAAATATTTGTTTTAATTTAGGGCGCTGCGCATCCGTGGGTTCATATGGACCAAGCCGCGTATATACGCGATTGTGTATAGAGTAAGTCACATATGGGCAACCCGAAATGTAAAAAAGCGTTTCTAATGGACAAATGAATGAATTTTTTCAGAATGACTATCACCTGGAGGAATGTGAGAATAGTGCAATCGATAATGAAGTAATGCAAGATCAATTATCACTCAATATCCTCCGAAATTGTGGATTGCTCAAAATTTTCAAAATGCCAAATATGAAGAGTAATGTCTGGTTTCTCGAAATGCTAGTAAATTATTGGGAACCGGAGGAAGATTGTTTCATGATAGATCAAATGCCCATACACATAGAAGTAGAAGACATCTACTTCATCACTGGACTCTCACGGAGGGGAGACCCAGTAGATTTGCACAGCAAGCCTTTGGGAGGGCTTACCGTGGATGACTATGTCCACGTCTATTGTGTAGAGGGGTCCAAGAAAGTAGGGAATCGGATTGCTATAAAAGATTTGAGAGATCTACACATGAAGATTCTCCTATTCACCATTGGCAGGGTAGCAGGATCTACTTCCTTGCATCAGGCATCCAGGACTTAGATGAGCATAGTTGTGGAATGCCTAGCTCACCTGTATGATTGGTGTACAGCTCTACTAATGAACATGAAGCAACAACTGACTTCCATCCGGAAAGCAAAAACAAAACATTTCAGATATGGAACCATCTTGATGACATTCTTCTTTGAGAAGATTCCTGGGCTTCAACCCAAAGTGATCTCTTCAATCAACAGCCCAAGAGACCCAAGAATTGCCCGATGGGTAGATCTGATGAAGAGACTGGGGGGAAGTGAAGTTACCCGAACCACCTGGGATGATGAGTTCTTCCAATGGTGGGGAGAAAAAATCATCGACGTGGAGGACTACCCCTATGCCGAGATGGATTTCTGCGGTGATCCAGACCTCGTCCTTCCACCTGGCGCAGCATGGGGCACAATCGGTAAGATTGCAATTTTTGAATTATATGATTTTTATTTTTATTTTTTCAATATATATGAAAAAATGTGAAAAAAAACATGTTTTTTATTGGATTCAAAATGACTTACAATATTATGGTGATCATGATACAGATATTGGACTAGTTCGTCCTGAGGGCTACCCATGAAATAAGCGCCGCAGAGGCGAGGCGGATACTGTAGACCCAGACAAGACCCTCCATGATGTACAGAGGAACTTGGAGGGTTTAACTCGCCAAGTGCCTATGGATGCAGTGGAAGATCTACCTGAGGCCATCTAGAGACGGGTAGTGGGAGTACCACGTGACTAGGTGCGGTTATTCCGCCGTGTCACTACTGCGATCGTGTTCTATAGGAACACGAATTTTGGGTAGGGACCACAGAAGTAGATAGATATGATTACCGGATCACTGTATATTTTTTGATACTGAACATGATCGGGCATAAGCCCTAGTTTTGTATGACTTATGGATCCAAATTTTGTATAGTTTTTTGAACATTCTGATGAGATATATATATACAGTGATTTATGATGTGATGTGACAAATGGATAAAAATGCATGATGTTTTTGATGATTAAATTTTAATGTATGGAATGATTAATATGCCAATCAATTGCTTGATTAGCTAATGAGTCTGCCATCCAATTGTCAGCTCGAGGAATATGAATGAATGTTAAAAATTAAAATGATCTTTGTAACAAACATACCCTCAAAATTAACCAGAATAAAAATGGATCTCGAACCCGATAAGTATTATTCAACTGTGACACCACCAGCTGGGAGTCCAAGAAAACTACCAACGAATCAACACCCAAAGATATTGCCTCCGAGAGTAGATAAATAACTGCAGTGTACTCTGTTATATTATTGGAAGTAGGAACAATGCAGACTCCGCTTGATACTAACATCTGATCGGATGGATGATAAAGTACCCAAGCCGCGGAAGCCAAGTTCCGGGTGTGTCTACTAGCACCATCGGCGAAACCATAATGACTCATGACATTCGACACAACCTGCCAAAGCAGATCAAAAACATCACCATCACATCAAAGACCAAAAAACCAGATATGTACAAAACAAAACTAACTATATACAAAATCAAAATGCCAGGCCGAAGCCTAGGCATAATACCTTTTCAAATAGAGCCCATTTCTGGGCTCCGCCAACTCATTTCCTTCAAAATCAACCAAGGCATACGCTCCTTTTTTAAGGACTTTTTTAACAATGAAGGGGCCATACCACATAGATTTAAACTTTCCTGCGCCCAGGGCATCCTTCTCTTGGGCATAGACCAAAACGAGGTCACCTTCCGAGAAAACCCTAGGTTTGACCGCCTTATCGTACTGAACTTTGACTTGTTTCTTATGCGCCTCATTCATCATGGCGGCATCCCGACGCTGCTCATCAAGATGTTCCAGATGAAGGAGACGTTCTTCAAGACTAGAAGTGTCAGGAAGAAGCTCAACGACTAACTTAAGAGAAGGAATCTCACATTCAATGGGAAATGCGGATTCCAGCCCGTAAACTAGTTGAAACGGAGTAAAGCCAGTTGCAGTTTTTACTGATGTCCTGTATGCCCAAAGTGCAGGATATAGCATGATATGCCAATTGGATCGAGCTTTATTAATCGTCCTTTGAAGAATGGTCTTCAAGGATTTATTCACGGCTTCCACTTGCCCATTGGCCTGAGGATAATACGGAGATGAATGCTCCTGCCGGAAACCTAATTTTAGAGCCAACTCAGCCATCATGCTATTCTGAAAATGACTACCATGATCAGTGACAATCTCTCTAGGAATACCAAAACGAGCAATAACCTGGTTGAAAAGAAAAAGAGCTGCAGTCTCACCATCATTCCAAAAAGTAGGCATAGCCTCGACCCACTTCGTAAAGTAGTCTACTGCTACAATAATGTACTTGTGACCTTTAGCCGAAGGCAGGTTACAAGTAGTATAATCAATACCCCACTTTGTAAAGGGATCGACAGTAATGACTGGAAAAAGCGGAGCTGGATGAGCGCGCATTTTTCAAGTATAGACTTGACACGGATGACACTTTTTGACCGACTCCATACAATCTTTGAAAATTGAAGGCCAAAAGTATCCAGCACGCAAGATTTTTTGGGCTGTAGCAAGCCCAGATAAATGACCACCACAAGCTCCACTGTGGCAATCATTCAGCACAGCCTCAGCTTCTTCGAGAGTTAAGCAACATCTCAGGATTGAATCAACCCCTCGACGGTATAAAGCATCACCAATAATCAAGTAATTTTTAGCCAAGTGACGCAACTTACGGTGCTCATCTTTCGAAAAAGTACAGGGAAACTTCGCAGTCTAAAGATACACAATGATATCTCCATACCAAGGATCCTGTGGAGAGATGAGAAACAAATGTTCATCCGGGAAGGATTCATCATAGACTATCTCTTCTCCACAAGGCAACTCAGAGATTAATTCCACGAAAACTAAATATTTCTTGGACTTGGCAGACATAAACTCAAGATCAAATTCCTGCAAAATCACAATCCATCTATTGTATTTGCCCCCAATCACTCGCCTACTGAGAACAAACTAAAATGGATTGGTTGCTGCCAAAACATAAGTTTTCCGTAAAAGAATATAATTTCTGAGTCGTTGTACAACATGAATAGCTGCTAAAGCTAGCTTCTCTATCGGAGTATACCGGATTTCAGGTCCTACCAAGCCTTGACTAAGATAGTATATAACATGCTCTGCAAGAGCATCGTCCTCCTGAACCAGAACCATACTAATGGTAGATTCTGCTGCTGCAAGATACAAAAGGAAATCCCTGCTATAATCAAGTGGACTCAATAAAGGAGCAGAGGTCAATTCTTTTTTCAAAGCATCGAATGAGCGCTGAGCGAAGTCATCCCAAAAGAATGGAACTCCCTTCTTCATCAATCTCATAAATCCTTTGGTAACTTCAACATAATTTACGATAAATCTCCGAAGAAAATTAGCCTTTCCTTGTAGACTTTGAAGTTAACGAATAGACGAAGGGGGAGGCAACCGAAGTATTGCCTCAACCTTGAAGGGATCTACCCTAATCCCTTCCGACGACACAATGAATCCCAATAACCGACCAGATGTAACCGCGAAAACACACTTGTTCGGATTCAACCTAATCTTGTAGAAATGACATCGTTCAAATATTTGATGGAGGTGAGCAGGATGATCAATTCTCTTTCAAGAACGAGCAACTAAATCATCCAAATATGCCTCGATAATATGTTTGATGTCGTGGAAGGCATATGACATGGCCCGCTGAAACGTAGCCCCAACATTTTTAAGACAAAAAGGCATCTTCTTGTAAGAAAAAATACCCCAGGGACAAATAAAGGTAGTCTTATGCTGATCTTCAAGACAGATAGTAATCTGATTGTATCCGGAGAAACCGTCCATGAAGGAAAAAATCTCATTACCGGCACACTCATCGATAATCTGATCTATAAATGGTGTGGGGTAATTATCTTTCGGACATGCTTTATTAAGGTCTCTGAAATCAATGAAAACTCGAATTGTTCCTTGTTTTTTATCCACGGGAACAGGATTCGAAACCCACTCTGTCAAAGGAACAGGGAAAATAAATCCCGCCTTGAGCAGCTTCTCCACCTCGGCTTTGATAGCTGCAGCCTTCCTAGGATTGACCGGACGAAGTTTTTGCCTCACAGGCTTAGCATTTTCGTAAGTCTTGATCTCATGCTGGACAATAGATGGATCTATACCAGGCATTTCCTCATAAGACCAAGCGAACACATCCCTAAACTCTTTAAAGAGATCGGTGTAAATCTGAATCTCTTCAGGGGAACATTCAGCTCTGATGAAGACATTCTCTATAACATTGGGATCCCTGGAAATGTTCACCGGGATAGTTGGAGAAATCACAGCCATGTTCCCTTCAGCATATACCTGTGTTGGTGCTAAAGGGTTCAAGACTGGGCGAACAGGACTAGGAGACAAAGGACTTGGAAAACTTGACTCAACTTCGCTCAAATTAGGTAAAAAGTAAGACCGATGATGCAAATCATCCCACGGTCTATCTATAACAGTCATAGCTTCCAGGATGGCCTCTTCAGATGGAAGAGTGGTATCAAGGCAATCCTGGGCGGAAGAAGAACTAAGTGTCCAAGCGGGAGCCGCATCTCCATCCAACTCTTCCGGTGAAAGAGGAGCTGGAATGGACTCTGCAGTGTCAACAATAGATTGATAAGCAATCTCAGCTGCAGACATTGGAAATGCCATTCCACCCACTTGACCTTCCGCTAATGTGGAGGTAGGGGAAGGTAAGGTCCAAGGGTCCGAAAAATAATGAGTTCTGAAGAACTCTCTTCGAATAGGAGCCCTGGAGGATGAAATTGCATTTATATGAATGGTAGGAGGTGGAATATCAAAAGTACCCATCAAAGAAGAATACATTCCAACCCCTAAATTCTCAACAGGCGGCTTGGCATTATCCAACTTTGGAATAGTTGAGTCAGTAGATGCATTCGGGTCTACAGGAGAACAATCCAGTTGATCCACTGTAACAATCCTCCCTTCATGGGGGAAACAAATAACCCGAAATAATGAGGATGCAATGGCATCCATCTCATAAATCCAGTTTTGCCCCAACAGAAGGTTGTAGTCCAAGCTTGCATCAACTATCTCAACCTCTATATTTACAGTTTTGCCCCCAACACAGATGGGCAAAGCTGGGATAATACCATGCGGTCTGTGAGAATGACCATCAAACGCAGTCAGAAGAGTAGCAGATGGAACAGCTGCGGGAGATCCAATTCCCTTCCAGCATGCGAGAGACATCACACATGTGGAAGCGCCCTCATCAACGACCGTTCGAAAAATATTGAATTTCCGAAACGACGATTTGATATGAAAATCCATATGATGGGGGAGTCTCTTTTTAAAATTAGACATATCGAATGTAATCACAAGAGAGTTCTTTGGATCGACAGCCCCAATAGCAGTGAGCAGAGCACTGCGCTGAGCTGGACAAGACTGGAGCACCTCAAGAGCCGACATGGCACAAGGACTCTGTGCCAGATCTTCCACAATAGAGTAGTTCTGGGTAGCCCTGGCATTTGGATTAATCGTCGTACACTTAGTAGATGCTTTGGGCATCTGAGGTATAGGCTCAACAGTAGGCTTCGTGATGTGAAGCGGCTCAGTAGCATCGGGAGCACCCTTGGCTTTTGAAGACTCATCTTCGCCATAATCACGGGATCTCGTGGCGACATCCATGTGAGCACTCATCATGTATATGTTTGATGGAATTTCCCCTTCCTGGGTGCCCCCAGAGGAAATCCCAGTATTTTGATTCGTGCCAACAACTAGTTGTTGCCCTTGGGGAAAAGGGTTTGTCAACACAGCCTGGGAACTGGAAGAACCCTGCTGAGCTAACAAGCGCTGCACATCCTGAATTTTAGGGAAAAGGTGAGTAAGATGGTCTCCAGCACATAACTTGCATGGAAACTTCACTTTCTTTTTATCCTTTGGACCCTCACCAACATGCTCGTTGGATTTATTTGCATTACCCTTCCCATTCTTGCCCTTTTTCTTATTATTGTTCCGTCCCTTCTTCTTCCCTTCGGATTGTTGATTTTATTTAGGGTTAGAAGTCTGAACGGCATTTATCGACAAATATTGAGAAGGCGATGACTCAGCAGGCACAGCCTGACCAGAAAAAGCAGATTGTATAGACAACTGCTGCAATTGACTAAGCAGGTTAGCTGCACCACTATTGATTAACCCAATAAGTCCGTCACCATGAGGACCGGGTTTAGTCTTGGATATGTCTAATTTGGAGCGAGGAGCATTAGGCAAATATTTATGAAGGACACCAGACTGAGAATATATCAATTCAAGCTGTTGGGCCCTAAAAATAGCCTGCTCCTCGGAAAATACCCCTAAGAGGGATACATCCTTAGATATATCTGCCTGCAGAGATTTCAAAAACCATTCCAAAAGAAATTCTCCTGGAATATAAGCTTTGATAAGCCTCTTCCTTCTCCGCCATTCCTGAATATGATCAGAAATTTGGGTTGCATCGTCCTGCTTAAAATTAGCTAGGAGTTCAGTCCCGGCATCATAACGGACAGGCAACTGGAAATGATTTAGAAATATAGTAGCCAGATCTCCAAAAGTAGAAAAAATGCCCCCAGTTAACTCAATATACCACTTGGCAGCATTTCCAGTCAAGGTGCGTTGAAACAACCTCAACCTAATCGAATCCTCGATCAGGGAGTTAGATGAACACCATAAATGGAAAGTGGTGATATGATCAGCCGGGTCCTCTCCATTCTTGCCTTCAAACTTTGGAATGTCTGAAGGTATTTTGGTAGGAACCGGAGGCCACCTCGGACTATATCGGATCGGATCATTCGTCAATTTCGACAAATCTGGCAAGTTCAACGTTGCCAGAAAAGGTAAACGAGGAGGAGCCTGAGGATTCCATCCTTGGTGGGATGAATTCCCAACATTCTGAAAAGAATAACCTGGATTTGATGAGGCACCAGGTTGCCAGAAAGAACTCATAGAAAATGTTGGGCCATAGGACCCAACATTTGGAGAAGGACCCCCTCCCAACGTAGAGTTACCATAGACTGGACCAGTTCCCCCCCCCCGAAGTAGTGAATAAAGAGGAAACCCCCTGGTAGGGGTTCCAAGCACTATAAAGAGGGGAAAAATCCTGATAAGCACTCGACGAAGGGAAAGAAACATTCCCTTATTGACCAGTGAGAAACTGATTCCCTGCCCCTACTGCTGTAAATACAGGGTTCCAACCTGTAAAGGTAGTCGAACTCTGACCTCCAGACCAAGGGTTAAAACTCTGAGTCTGAGAAGTAAAAGGAAAATACCCTAAGGAAGGATTTGAACTAGGAATATGCCCACTTCCGAAGGGGAACCCTTGAAAAGAAGCTGACCCACTAGCCATGGAGGACATGGGTGTAGACACAGTTGCAGCAGCGGAAAAGGAAAATGAAGGAATCCCACTAGTGGGCATTCCAAAACAAAAGGGACCAGATTGAGAAGCTTGTGATTGGGTGAAACCAAAGCCAAACACAACAGTACTAGAAGCAATCCAAGATATAGCAATTGTGCCTCCTCCTTCTACCGAAGCAGGAGTCTGAATGCCTGCAGCACTCACAGCTGAAGCCACGTTCCCAGTCGTGGCCATCGAAAGGTATGAATAGGATGGATAAGGACTTTTTGGTCTTTCTGACTCAGGTCCGATGTACTCAACAAAAAACGGATAATCAAGAGGAAGAGGAGATGGAAGTGATTCAAAAAGGTGAGATACTTCCTCTACTTCTACTTCTTCTTCTCACGGAAATAAGACTCTCGAGGTGAGTGAAGCGCTCCTCTCGGAACCAACACCGGAACCAACTACAAAACCTTCAAGCCCTTGTGGAGGATCTCTCTCCGCTGCATCAGATACCACTGGGTGATATTCACTTGCTATATTACTCCTACGCCTTCTTGAAGAAGGCTCAACACTTTTGGGAGATAACCCCCGAACTCTCCTCGATCAACGAGGCGCTTGATAAACCACTTTAACAGATTAATTAGACTCAAAAAAATATAAAGCTAAGCAAGATAGGAGCAAAGATCACTCACTACAAAAATCCCTAAGATGAAACCAAGCAAGCAACCTTTAGGTATTTCTGCTCTGGGTGATTAGTACCGGACACCAAAATACGAGAAAGAGAAAAATAGGACCTCCCGAAAGCAGTCTGGGATAATTACGGCCCAGGCCTACTAGCGAAGGTAACAGAAAAAATTACTCCGACCTCCTAACAATATCCTTTGCTGGTGCAAGTACCCAAGCTTCGCCGGGGCACCCTCCAGAAGTACTGCTGGAAGTGATACGACGTCTGCCTCAGGTACCACGGGTATTCCCCCCCGCAGTCACCTGTGTGATACCTAGGAATGGAAACTAAGGGCACCAATCCGTGTCAGCAGCCGGGCGGAACGGTCTTAAGGAAAGATCCAGTAAATCGGAGAGGGGGTATCTCTCTTCTCAACCTTCACTTCCCCTCGCGCTTGACTCTCTAGAGGAGAGCTTTCTCGGTCCACCTAACGGTGTTGGATTTTTCTCATTTAATAAACTTCTATGTTTTAGTTTGAGCGGCCTTGGAGAGTTAACTCTCCACTCACCTAATCCAAGGCCCTACAACCTAGCTAGTTGATGTATGACACTTAATAAAAAAAACTTGCTAGTTGTTTTTAAATTAATGCGCTTATTTTAGTTGGTTGTTATATTAAGTCAAGGGAATATGGAAATGAAACTCGTGATGTTTTATGACGCAGAAAAGAAATTAATGAAAACCAAACTACATGCAAATGCAGTAATTGCCTTTTGATGAAAAGAAATTTCTACACGGGTTCTACGAGACTATTTTTTTTCTTTTCAGATATCAAACCTCACACTCGCAAAATTTATGAAAAAGACTACAAATGTTTAAGTGCACCTAATGCAAATTACTAAGAGCATGCCAATTCTAAGATGCAAAATCTGATAAAGCAAAGAGAAATTCCCAAGAATCCCCCAGTTCTATCACTTTTCCGGTTGTCCACAAAGCTAGTTCCCAAATCAGAAACTCTCAGTATAAAGACACCAAAATATGCTTGAAATAAGAGAAAGAAACCAATGAAAATTCCCTTCCCAAATCAAGTCAGAAACCGAAGGTAAGAAATCTCAACAAGGCTTCAAAATATGGAAAGAAACCAAAACAAAAATGCAAAACAAAGGCAATGGCAAAACAAAATGTTTTTGAGCTTTTGAATTTTATAAAAAGAAGATTTCAAAGAGACCAAGAAGAACTATCCAATTCCCAAGCCAAACAATCTCTGAATTTCAAGCAAAACTTCAACAAAAATGCTCCAAATCTTATAGTGCCACTTAGTAGCAAGATTTATACGAGCAAAAGGAAGACAAGAAACTCAGTAACTTAGCCTAGAAAAATAGCACAATCTTGCAGCAAACAAAACTTCAAAGACCCAAAAATGACTCTTCAAAAATTGCAACAAGACCTAGTCAAATGAAATCAAGAAAACCAACTGAAAAGTAGGCAAAAATTAAAGTGCAAAGCAAAACACAAAGTTACGAAAGAGCATATGAGCAGAAGCTCTCTGTCCTGATTAAGCAAAACAACCAAGAATCTCCAGAAAGAGATCTTGGTACTCAAACCAGAAATGCAAGCACAAAAAACAAGGTTTGCCAAATGAGCTAGTCTTCAACTAAACAAGAGAGAAAAAGACTAATAACCACTTTCAACACAATCCAGAGACTAAAAGGACACTGTAGGAACAGGTCTCCATAGGCAGACAAGGCCAAAAAGTCAAAAAATAAAAAATTTCAAAATTTTCCCAGGCACACGCTACTTAGCAGTTTTGAAACAAGCGTGCATACACGACTGTGGCAAAGGAAAAACACGTATACGCGACTTCCTTTCACCAAACCTGTGTGTATACGCGTTTGTGTAGAGGAAAACTAGCGTATGGAAAGGTAAATAATGAAAAACAAAAATGATCAAGCCTGGCTAAAGAACTAGGTCTTTGGTCTGACTGAGAAAAAACTAACTAGACTGGAAATAATGATTAAAACTGTCGGAAACCTTTAAAACAGCTGAAACCACCCAACAGGGGAATCACAAGAATGCGATCCCCAACAGAGTCGCCAGTTCTGTTTTGGGAAATAACTCCCTAGAGGTCGTTGGGTCAAAAACCTCCACAGATCAGGGCATGCTATTCAAGAAGGACTCACACAACCACACTTGTATACTAAAAAATAGATAACATCGATTGTAGAACTCACTCGTAGATCCTATGTTTGATGTGATCCCGCGGGGTCCAAACCCCCAACAACCCTTCTTCCTCTTCAACCTGGAAATCAAGAAGAGACATGCACGGAAATCTATTTGTACAACATATATCTTTCCTAAATGTCAGTGTAATCCATGTGAAACATCATATAAACAATAATAAAT